>ML797388.1:44971-63619 GCA_009831015.1 Picea engelmannii
GCAGTCTGCTTCCCACGGCTGTGGATGAGCCTGCGGAAAGCATCAGCAATCGATGGGGGGGCGGGGATCCCGCCCCCTGGCGCCGTCATGAGCCTCTCTGCTCGAACCCTAACGCTCGCTGCACAACCCTAACGCTCGCTGCGCATCTCGAATCGATTTCTAACACACTTTGATACCACACTTTGATACCAATTTCTAACACACCCGACCCCTAAGTACCCTTTGTAGGGATGGGGCATCAAAATTTTGCTTACTTAAATCATCTTGAATCATCTCTCTGAGATGATTTGATCCATATTTTATGAGCAGAACAAAATGAATACAAATTATTAAAAGATGACTAACACAGAATAATAGAGATATAGTAAAAATGGTTTTCTATTCAATAAGGAAATAAGTTGAAACTGTAAAATGTAGCGGAAAACAATCTTGTTGGAATGGTTGCGGGTTATGTAATGCCCCCTTCCAATGTCGGGAAGGCACTACTTCACGGAATAACAATACTCACACTTAATTATATAAACAACATGCATTTAAGCAATGAAACATATTTAAACTTAGAGTAAGCCTAAGAATTACTGCTATCGTAATTTTAAAACATGGCATTAGCATTAATACATATGTACAACAGAATACATGATAATTATAAATACACAGACATGAAGAAACATAAATTAAAACATCATCTGGTACTTATCTTGGAAACAATGGCAGTTCCACCAACCAAGTGCAGTCCTTCCACGAACCTCCCATCCTTAGACCACACTGCTCATCAAGCTCAGTAGTGGGTCACCCCCGAGTTGGGACTAAGCTCCACCCCAAGGAAAGGAATCCTAGGCTAGGCTGAGGTTACAGGGAAAACACACGGTCACAAGGAAGGAAGTCTCTCCCAGGATCCACTCATACTCACTTCCCACAGACTCTCCTTCCCCACATTCATGTTCCACCCCAGGAGTATACACCTTCTCTGTCACCTAGAGAGTCCTTCGGCTGCTAACCTCCCTTGCCTTGGGTTTCAGCAACAGACCGGACCGGAATTATCCAAGCTCTGTGGTAGCTACAGGGTTCCTTCCAGGAGTTCTCTCCTTCCTCTGCGCACTCCCTCACCTAGAGAGAGTCGCTCATAGTCCAAGCAACCTGTTATTCCAACTTCAATCACCTCTCGCACCTGGAGAGAGTGTTGTACAAACTGGCCAACAAGCCACATGCAGTCCAGCACTGCGTGGCCACATCAGCCAATGGGGAAAACAGACACGGGCTTTCCAAACATGCTCAACAATGACAGGATGGTCTCACGATTATGGCTTTTGGGATAGAGACTCCACGCGCAGGCTCGATCTGCTCAGACAGAGGATGCATCGGCTTTCCAGAAATCAACACAGACTTTTCTCCGAAGTCAACACAGGCTTCTGGTTCAGAGGATGTACGGGGTCTCTTGCAGAGGTCGGATGAGTTCACGCTCAGACGGTTGGGTAGAATGGAGGAGGAACCCCCATCACGGCTCATCTCAGTTGTTTTAATTGCATGGGCTTGGGTTGACACTTGTCACCCAAGAAACTGCATGCGTTCCATCATCATGCGTTCCTCCCATTTGGAAGTCACCTGTCATTCCAAAAGGAACTTAGGATAAAACATATAATTCACATGTCTTTTGGATTAATATTAAAATATTGTTCGCAAGGACTTAAGCCCCTAGGCTCAACACTTAGCCCCTCTTCCCACCTTCCAACCCCTGTTCCCTTGCCCACTCTGTGGAATCTTAGTCCCCCATCACTCATTCATCATGGTCGGTCTACACGCAGTGGTGTTTATATTTTTATTAATGTTCTGCATAGATACATGTACAAAATCATGCTCTTGGCCTTCAACACTTGGGCTCTCTATCCTAACAATCACATAAGCCTACCAACTTATATAACTTGGCTCACTAGCCTATACAACATAAATACAATTCATTTCATCAACATGATTTACATCAGGGCTCGGCCTTGGGGACATTACAATCCCCCTCCCCTTATTTATGCACTATCCTCAGTGCAAATTTACACTGTATCTGCAAGATTTTCAAAATTTTCAAAAAGATGCGGGTACTATGCCCGCATAACATCTTCATGCTCCCATGTTGCATCCTCAGGACTGTACCAGGTCCACTGGACCTTTACAAGCTCTATGGATCGATTCCGGAGCTGTTTGTTTTTCCTATCCAATATGCACATAGGATGCACTTGCAAGACACCTTCTGGTTCCACCTGAATCACACTCCAATCGATAACATGATTAGCATCAGGTATATATTTCTTAAGCAATGAAACATGAAACACATTATGTACAGTCATAGATGTAGGTAATGCATGCATGTATGCAATTGGCCCAATCCTTTCCAGGATCTCAAATGGCCCACAAAACCTGGCTGCCAACTTGGCGCAACTTCCCAGCTTCAGGGAGCTCCTGTTAGTTTTCACTTTCAGGAAAACATGATCACCCACTTTGTATTCTCTGTGGGTTTTGTTCTTATCAGCATAACTTTTCTTCCTGTCCTGGGCAGCTTTCAAATTCTATTTAATTTTTATCATTTGGGTCTCCATCTCCTTCAGCAACTCTGGCCCAATTACTTCTCTATCAGCTAGATTATCCCAGCTCACTGGAGTATTTCACTTTCTTCCATAAAGTGCTTCAAATGGGCTCATCTTCAACGATGCATGATATCCATTATTGTAGGCGAATTCTACCAGATGCAGGTAGTCTTCCCACCTTGATGGTTTATCCATCACATACATTCTCAGCATGTCTTCTATTACTTTATTCACCCTCTCTATCTATCCATCAGACTCAGGATGATACGTTGTACTAAAGTTCAGATTCATTCTGAATCCTTTGAACAGTCCTTTCCAGAAATTTGAGGTGAATTTTGGGTCCCTATCAGACACAATCGTCTTAGGAATTCCGTGCAAGCGTGCCACTTCTTTTAAGAAGATATCAGCAACATTTGTTGCTTTGAGAGTGGTTTTCAGTGGAATAAAATGGGCAGATTTTGTAAGCTTTTCCACCACCACCATGATCGAATCATGTAGCTTGCTTGTTCTGGGAAATCCTATAATAAAATCCATTTTTACAACTTCCCACTTCCACTCCAGAATGGGTAAAGGCTGCAGCAACCCTGATGGGTGCCTATGCTCAACCTTAACTTTCTGGCACTCCATACATCTGGCGATGTATTCAGCGATCTCTCTCTTCATACCCAGCCAAAAGTAATGGCTCTTGACTGCTGCCACAATATTCTGATATCCAGGATGTCCAACATAATTCACGTTATGCATTTCTCTTAGAATAGTAAGTTTCAAATATTGGACATTGGGTATATTCACTATGTTTTTGTACAGAAGTAATCCATCAGCTTCCAAGGTGTAATTTTCCTCTTTTTGTGACCTTTCACTCTGCTGTAGCTTTGCTACCAAATCTCTGTACTGCAAATCGGCATTTGCAACTTCCAAAATTCTATCCTTAATATCAGTCCTGTACATGCTAATGGCTGAAGCATGTAAGTCATGCACTTTTCTATTGAGTGCATCAGCCACCTCATTTTCCTTCCCCTTGATATGCTTGATATCAAGGTCGTATTCACACAGAAATTACAACCACCTACTTTGCCTAGCATTTAAGGTTGGTTGATCAAACAAATATTTCAGACCATTGTGGTCTGTTCGAAATTCAAATCTCCTTCCCATGAGGTAATGTCTCCATTTCCTCAGAGTGTGAACGATTGCTGCCAACTCCAAATCGTGAGTGGCATAATTCTTTTCATGCTCCTTCAGCTTCCTTGACTCATAATAGATTACAAATCTGTTATGGTTGAGAACTCCTCCCAACCCTTCCTTACATGCATTTGTGCACACTACAAAATCCACATTTGGATCTGCAATCCTCAATATTGGAGCGCTGGTTAACAGATGCTTCAATCACTGGAAACTGTTCTCGCACTCTTCAGTCCACTGAAACTTTTTCTCCTTCCTTTGCAAGGAAGTGATAGGGTGAGCTATCTTTGAGAACCCTGCTATAAACCTTCTATAATAGCCCACTAGACCCATAAAGGATCTAACTTCCACCACATTCCTTGGCGCTGACCATTCTCTGATGGCCTCTACCTTCTCAGGATCCACAACGATCCCTTCTTCTGAAATAACATGCCCCAAGTAATGGATCTGCCTTTGATAAAATGAGCATTTGCTCAACTTGGCATATAGCTGGTGTTCTCTCAACACTTGCAGCACCATCCTCAAGTGTTGTTCACGCTCTTCCTCTGACTTGGAATACACCAAAATTTCGTTCAGGAAGACTATGACAAACTTGTCTAAATAGTCCCTGAATACACCATTCATCAAGCACATAAAAACAGCAGGTGCATTTGACAGTCCAAACGGCACCACTGTGAACTCGTAATGGCCATACCTTGTTCTAAAGGTGGTCTTGCTGATGTCCTCATCCTTTATTCTCACCTAGTGATATCCGGATCTGAGATCTATCTTTGAAAATATTTTCGCACCCTTCAACTGATCGAAAAGATCATCGATCCTTGGCAAAGAATACTTGTTCTTGACAGTTATCTTGTTCAACTGCTGGAAATCAATGCACAGCCTCAACGTTCCATCCTTCTTCTTCACGAATAGGAACAAGGCACCCCAAGGTGACATGCTAGGGTGAATGTACCTCTTCTTTAGAAGCTCTTCAAGCTGCAATTGCAACTCGTTCAGCTCTGGCGTACTCATTCTATAAGGATGTTTCGAAACTAGAGTTGCTCCAGGCATCAAATTTATAGAAAAATCGATGTCTCTCTTTAGAGGTAGTCCAAGTACTTCCTAGAATACATCCTCAAACTTAGTAAGCACCTCATGATCTCCAATCTTTGAGACTTCATCTCCGGATGCTTCCTCCACACGGGCTACAAATAATTGACAGCCTTTCCTGTAACACTTTTTCAGCTGCATGGATGAGATTTCTCTAACAACCACAGCTCTGGGAATCCCTTGGACTATTTTTCGATTCCCCTCCTCATACAGGCATGTAAACTTCTTGTTACGACAGTCCAGGAGGGCATGGTGCTGGTCCAACCAGTCCATCACAATTAAGCGGTCATAAGAGCCTAAGGGCATAATATTCAATTCAGCCTTAGTGCTCAATCCTTTCATGTCCACAGGACAAGACTTAATCAACTCAGTGACTTTCCTCTTGGTTCTTGTAGCCAATTGCACTAACCAATACTTTTCATGTTTGCTTCTTGATAAATGCAAACTTTCCACCACCCTAGGATCTAAATAACTATGGCTAGCCCCTGAATCAATTAAAATAATAAATGGTTGGTTATTAATCATACCTTCCACTTCAATCATGTGCGATTGAAATTCATCTTGCTTGTTATCCAGGGCTGTGTAGATCCTTGGCATTTTGCTGCCCATATCCTCCACTGTTTCATCTTGCTGAACATTGTGGATGGTTCTCGCTTTATCTTTTCTGTGGGGGCATTCTCTGTACCTATGGTTCCCTTTACAGTCCCAACACTCCATAGGTGGTGGTCTGGGCATTTTCTCACCCACTTCAGCCTTCCTAGGCTCTGTAAAATATGGCTGTCCCAGAGGACTGTTTCTGAAAAAGGGAGGCTTGTTTCCCTTCTGCCTCTTCTCTTTCCTGAACTTCTTCTGATCATCCCAAGCCTTCTGAAAAGTAGGCCTTTCTCTTTGTTGTTCATATAATCATTTAGTCTTTCTTATTGTTTCTTCCATATTCTTAGGATCATCATACTGAATCTTGTCACTGATGGAAGGTGGCAGTCCACTCAGATATCTCTGAATTTTGACAGCCTCATCTTTGATGAATGGAACATACTTCAGTAGTTCCAAGAAACTTCATTTGTATTCATCAATGGTCATGCTTCCTAGCTTGAGTTCGAAGAACTCCTTCATCTTTCTATCATAGTATCTTTTAGTCAGGTATTTCTTCTCGAAATACCTCTTGAACTCCTTCCAAGTAATATCTTTCTCCCTAATGTGTTGCATCTGCACAAACTGATCCCACCACATGGATGCTTTTCCCTTTAGTTGATACATCGCAATTCTTCCTTCTGCATGAGAGGAATAATTCTACAGTTGGAAATATTTCCTCATGCCAAGCAACCATGTTTCGGCATCTTCCTCCTTCTTATGTTCCCCATCAAACGTAGGAGGCTTAATCTTGTTCATCCACTCCAGATCTTCGGTGTTTTCTGGTAGGGGATGGGCTTGAACTACGATGCGTTTCCCTTCCAGAATGCTTTGGGGAGTGACGGTAATGTCTGATACCACTCCTCGATCTTCTTCTCCTCTCAGAGGTCCTGACACTTCTTGATCTACTTGTGTCACTCTCTTTTTCCAATTTCCTTTCTATTTTTTCCAGGCTCTTCAACATATTTAAGTTGAATTCACCCTGTTGATCCCTGACCCTCATGAGATTTCGGCTATCAGCTCGGCGAGCCTGGGCATCTTTCTGCAATATTTCAATGAGTTTCATCATATGTCATTCCTTATCCAATTCTCTTACGTGCCCATTGGAGTTTGATCCTTTGACTCCCAGGTTGACATCCCTTCCTTCTCTTTCGCTCTCTGAAATGGAGGCAATCCGCACCTCTTCCATTTCTATACTCGGCGTATACTCACGGTTGTCCTGACACTCGTTGAACTCTACACACATAATGTGCAATCAACCGAATTTTCTCAGGCCCTTAAACCTTCAAGAAAACTTACAACATTCATAAACCAACATGAACAAGAAAAACGTTTTGATTCCATTAAGTTTTCTGAGCTCTATTCGGCTCTGCAAATTTTGGAACTTCGGAACTTCGGGTTCTCAGTCCATGAAGATCTAACAGTTAAATCCTCGGTGGTTCTTTTGTCTTCGAAAATTTTGGGACTTCGGCACTTCGGGTTTTCGGGTGATAGCTCCCTCTTTCTCCCTACCCTCATAACCAAAGGCACCTTTCGCAACTCGCGATCTCGCGAGTTCATGAGTCGAAGACCCTCGACTCATGTTCCTCCAAATGCCAATACCCGAGATGCGATATGGGTATGGCTCCCTCCTCACTAGCGCCTGCTACATATAACCATAGGCTAGGGCTAAGTGCTAGCACCTCTCGCAACTCGTGACTTCGCGAGTTGGAGTGTTGAGCCCTCGTGCTCCTCCTTTGCGAATCCCGAAATCCCGATTTACTTTACCCTCCGAGCCCACATAGCACAACTGTCTCCACATCCACAGTGGAAAGTGGCATGTTCAGGAGGGTCCACGTCACCCTTGGTGATGTCATCAGGTCCCACTACTCTCTCCTGTCTTCTCGACTCGCTGGCATGTGGTACACATCCATGCGCCCACGTCCATTCCAAGTGCAAACCAACAGTTAGAATTCTTCTCAGATCTACGACACAGATCTTTTCAGTGTTTCGGGGTTTCAGGTATCGGGAGTTCATGCATCCACACATCTCGAACTTCCATTTGTTGAAATCCCAAAATTACGGTCTAATCCTCCACTTGATCCGATGGTCAAGTTCCTCTCTTACGATCTACGGTGCAGATCATTTTGGGATTTCAGGTTTCGTTATTTTGCGACTTGCGAGAACAAGGGTTCTTGCCCTTGGGTTTCCTGGGTGTCGATACATCGTCCGGCAGCCACGTGATTCCCCCGATGGATGGTCCTGACGAATTCGGGATTTCGCATATCGCGATTTCCACGTTCCTATGCAACTCCAAAGGGTTTTAAGCCCTGAGCACATTTTCCAGATCTGACGGTCACGAGGGTTCGCCTTCCCTCTCGAACAGATCCTAAGGCTTCAATACTTCTGGTGTGGAGTCCTCTCTCCCTGTGGCCATATACCATACTGAATGTGGTTTCATAAGATCGCTACACCTCCTGAGCTTGTAAGCACGGTCAAGTAACTCCTTGACACTCAGGAGCATTCCAAGGTCCGAAATTGGTCCTCCAAACACAATTTCTCCTCAAACCCTTGGTCCAAAGACCACTCAACTGGCCCATCTAAGCTCAATGTTGAAACCTTGGCGCTGATACCATTCTGTAACGCCCCCTTCCAATGTCAGGCAGGCGCTACTTCATGGAATAACAATACTCACACTTAATTATATAAACAACATGCATTTAAGAAATGAAACATATTTAAACTCGGAGAAAGCCTAAGATTTACTGCTATCGTAATTTTAAAACATGGAATTAGCATTAATTCATATGCACAGTAGAATACATGATAATTATAAATACACAGACATGCAGAAACATAAATTAAAACATCATCTATTACTTATCCCGGAAACAATGGTAGTTCCACCAACCAGGTGCAGGCCTTCCATGAACCTCCTAGCCCTAGACCACACTGCTCATCAAGCTCAGCATTGGGTCACCCCCGAGCTAGGACTAAGCTCCACCCCAAGGCAAGGAATCCTAGGCTAGGCTGAGGTTACAGGGAAAACACACGGTCACAAGGAAGGAATTCTCTCCCAAGATCCACTCATACTCATTGCCCACAGAATCTCCTTCCCCACATTCATGTTCCACCCCAGGAGTATACACCTTCTCTGTCACCTATACAGTCCTTTGGTTGCTAACCTCCCTTGCCTTGGGTTTCAGCAACAGATCGAACCTGAAGTCTCGGAGCTCTGTGGTAGCTACAGGGTTCCTTCCATAAGTTCTCTTCTTCTTCTACGCACTCCCTCACCTTGAGAGAGTTGCTCATAGTCCAAGCAACCTGTTCTTCCAACTTCAATCACCTCTCTCACCTAGAGAGAGTGTTGTACAAACTAGCCAACAAGCTACACGCAGTCTAGCACTACGTGGCCACATCAGCCAACGGGGAAAACAGACACGGGTTTTCCAAACAGGCTCAACAATGACAGGATGTTCTCACGGTTATGGATTTTGGAATAGAGACTCCACGCACAGGCTCAATCTTCTCAGACAGAGGATGCATCGGCTTTCCAAAAATCAACACAGACTTTTCCCTGAAGTCAACACATGCTTCTGGTTCAGAGGATGTACGGGGTCTCTTGCAGAGGTCGAACGGGTTCACGCTCAGACGGTCAGGTAAAATGGAGGAGGAACCCCCATCACGGCTCATCTCAGCCATTTTATTTGCATGGGCTTGGGTTGACACTTGTCACCCAGGAAACTACATGCGTTCCATCATCATGCGTTCCTCCCATTTGGAAGTCACCTGTCATTCCAAAAGGAACTTAGGATAAAACATATAATTCACATGTCTTTTGGAATAATATTAAAATATTGTTCCCAAGGACTTAAGCCCCTAGGATCAACACTTAACCCCTCTTCCCACCTTCCAGCCCCTAATCCCTTGCCCACTCTATGGAAGCTTAGTCCCCCATCACTCATTCATCGCGGTCGGTCTGTACGCAGCGGTGTTTATATTTTTATTAATGTTCTTCATAGATACATGTACAAAATCAGGCTCTTGGCCTTCAACACTTAGGCTCTCTAGCCTAACAATCACATAAGCCTACCATCTTATATAACTTGTCTCACCAGCCTATACAACATAATTACAATTCATTTCATCAACATGATTTACATCAGGGCTCGCCCTTGGGGACATTACAGGTTATCTCTAAAAAGAGATGTGACGGCTATGCTCATTCACAAGAAGATGATTACAATGAGGCTCTGAAGACCTTTTTACAATAAACAAGAATTTAAAAAACCCTATACATCCAAAAACCTAACCCTAGGAGATGAAGCGCCAAAAGTCATGTGGGCCCCGTTTGGGTAAGTTAGTACATCAACTTCCTAGGGTCGTAACTTTTGCATACGATCTTCGTTTTAAGCGCACAATAGCCAATTTGAAAGGTATCGTCAAGGAGATTCATTTTGGGGGATCAATCAGAGCCCCCATCTATGATTAAGAAGCTCGATCCCAAAAAACCTTCATTTAGGCTCTCAAAATGGCCTCGGAAGTTAAAAACTGCTAAAAATAGTAAATTACCAAAATTGCCAGAAAATTGTTTTGAGCGAATTGGAAAAGGTGGGTGGCCACCAATATCCACTTAGATAAATAATCCATACTTAGGAAGAAATGGTCTCCATTGCGTTTATTTTTCCCATCAGATGAGGAAATTTCTACTGAATTTGGCCTCGGGTGAGCCACTTGCCTTGGTGCAGGAGTTGCCCTCCTTTGACAACTCGAAAAAGTTGGATCCTTTTATGTCGAGTGCCCTTGATCTGTGTGTACACAATATGATCATTGGATGTTTGTTGCATGAATTTAGGTTTGAGCTTTGTTGGTATCAACTTCTCTGCTATCTCTGAGGTGTCCAATAATGGTGGGAAACATGGCCGAAGGAGAGCCACGCTGAAGACTGGGTGTAGGCCAAGGAAAGGGGGAATGTTGAGCTCAAAATCATTGTCACCCACGGCCTTGGTTATGGTGTACGTCCCATAACGAAGTGGAAGAAGCTTCCGATAGGGCCCTTTAAGGCATTCTTTCTGCAAGTGCAACCAAACTTTATCTCCCACCTGAAACTTATGTGGAAACCGATGTTGATCATGGCACTGCTTATACTTAGCATTAGACTTCTGTAGAATATCCTGAACCTGTTGGTGGATGTGTTGGATCCTCTCAATGAACCGGGTGTCTTTGTCAGCTTCTGGTGGAGCAGGGGGCGATTCGACCAAGGTGGTCACCATGGGTAGTCAAACATCCATGGGGCCCAATGGCTGGAATCCCAACCACACCTGAAAGCGGCTATGTCTAGTTGAGCTATGCAGGGCTCGGTTGTAGCTATGTTGGAAAGGATGATTTTAGGGGTTAAATTTCTCTCATGCGCTAATTTTCCATGGTTTTCCCAAAAAAAAAATTTCCATTCTAAAAATAATTCGCCCAAATTCTATAGAATAAAATTATTTTACCTTAAAAATCGCCAAAATTTTATACGAACTATATAAAATCCTTAGAAATTTGAATATTTTTACAAAAATATCACCAAACATTTATAGTTGGCATATGAAGGATTTGTAAGATTCTCCAAGGTTTCTACATTTTAAAATAAATCTCCATCCTTAAAATCATCCTTGTATGATGGACATAGGGAAGACTCTCATCCCATGTGCGGGGGTGTTTTGAATTGTACATGCGCAAGATATGTACAATCATCTGATTGACGACCTCAGTTTAGCCATATGTCTGGGGGTGGAAGGCAGTAGATTTGGTGAGCTTAGTATCCAATAGTGACCAGAGTCTCGACCAGAAAGTGTTGAGGAACTGACTGTTACGGTCTGAGATAATGGTTTGTCGGATCCCAAAATGTACCCATACTCGTTCAAATAAGAGCTTGGAAGTGGCTTATGTTCTGATGTTCTTCTTCCAGGCGGCTAGAATCGCCATCTTGGAAAAGCGATCAACAACCACAAAAACACAATCATTTCCCGTCTTGGTGGATAGGAGGCCCGACATATTACTCCATTGATATGGATTCCCATGGCCTGTCAGGTTTAGGAAGAGGGGTGTACAAACCCTGTTTCTCAGTGGTTGGTTTGGCAATAGCGCAGACAGTGCAGAACCTGATATACTTGCTGACATCCTGTCAAAGTTTCGGCAAGTAGAAATGTTTCTACAACACTACCACTGTATTTTCGATGCTAAAGTGTCCTGCCACCTGACTGTAGTGAGCTTCCCAAATCAGCTTCGCACGCTCGCTTGATGGAATGAAGAGATGGCCCGGATGACACAACAACCCATATTGAAGATGGAAATTAGTGACCACTGAGTTGGCGCCCAACATTTGGTAGGTGGTGGAGAATTTAGGGTCTGTCTCATAGAGGTGGGGCCAACCGGACGTCTCGTGGCCACAAGAGTCTAGCACCATGGTGAGTGTCGCAACTGGAGTTTGGCTGAGGAAATCAATAACTCAGTTGGTAATTCACGTTTTATACTTGATGTTGAGGTGGAACTACTGTAAGTATGTAGACCACTTCTCATGGCGGTCATTCTGCAATTTTCCTTGGGTCTGCATGAACTGTAGTGTCTTTTGATCAGTGTGGATGACTGTCTTCTTCCCAAGAATGTAATGTCTCCACTGGCGGCAATCTTGCACAATGGAGTAAATTTCTTTGTCGTAAGTAGTGTAATTATGGACAACATCTGATAGTGTCTCACAATTATATGCCACGGGGTGGCCGTGTTGAGTGAGAATGAAGCCCACAACATAGTCTAAAGCATTTGTCTCGATCTCAAAGGGATGTTGTAGGTCCGATAATGAAATTATTGGGGATGATCACAAACGTTTCTTCAATTCATTGAAGGCTTGTTGTTGGGACAGACCCACACAAATTTTTCCTTACCTCCAACCCTGGTTACTTGGCTGAGGGCCCATGCGATATGAGAGAATCCCAACACGAACCTGCGATAGAAATTGGTGAGGCCCAAGAAAATCTGAAGTTCAGTGAGTTTGGTTGGTGTTGGCCAGTCACGAACGACCTGGATCTTGGATGGATCCACATGCACACCATGTCGATCAATGATGTAGCCTAAGTAATGGACCATGTCCATGCCGAAAGAGTATTTTTCCAAGTTTGCATATAGTTTGTGTTGTCGCAGGGTGTGAAAAACCTGTTGAATATGTTGCAGGTGTTCCGCCCAAGTCTTGTTGTAGATGAGGATGTCATCCAGATACACCACTACAAAATTATTGGTGAAAGGTCATAGGATATCGTCCATCATCTTCATAAAATTTGTTGGAGCATTTTTCAAACCAAAGGGCATGACTAGCCATTCAAAAAGACCTTATTTTGACTTGAAGGCGGTCTTCCATACATATGTCTATTCTATTGGGACATGGTAGTAGCTAGACTTCAGATCAATCTTACTGAAGTATTTGGCCCCCGTGAGCTAATCAAGGAGGTCGTCGATTCGGGGAATCGAGTATCGGTTTAGGACTGTGATTTTATTCAAGGCCCAGTAATCAATGCAGAGTCGCCAGGTCCCGTGTTTCTTATGCCCCTTGTGGAGTAGTTCTTGGATTTGCCTCTTGATCTCCTCGTTTTCTAGCAGAGAGCGACAATAGACTGGCCCATTGGGTAGCAGTGTGTCTGGGATCAGATCGATGGGATGCTTGACCTGGCAATGCAGAGGTACCCCGGTAGGAGAGGAGAAGATATCTAAGTATTCTTACACGACCTTATCCACTTCCTTCTGTTGTGTGGATATATCGGCTGTGGAGGCCCTAGATGTGGTTGTGATCTTTTTTTCACTCTGAGAGTGATCATGAAGAAGTCAAATTTCCCGATCTAAGAGATGACCTTCCTGCATTGCTTGGTAGAGAGAAAGGAAATAGCACTAGGAGGGGTTGCCTCTGGTATCATGTACAATTTCCTATTCAAAGTAATAATAACACTACGATGCATAGACTCATATAGAGCATGACGTTTCCATAAATAAGGTTGGCCTAAAAGAACATTACAAACTTCGAGAAGAGAAACATCACACAATATCTCATCTTTGAAGGGCTTGATGTCATACGACAGTCAGCACTGTTGGCTGACGTGGAGATCGCTTCCTTGGCGGAGCCATCCAATGGTGTAGGGTTGTGGGTGCAATTTTGTGGGCAGGTCCAACCTCTTGACGACCTCTACTAATATGAGGTTCTTTTGGCTACCGTTGTTAATGATTAAGTGCAGCGGGGTTCCTTTTAGCCACATCTATGAATGGAAGAGGCGCTCACCTTCTTCTGGCTCGTCTGGTTCACCAGGTTGGAGCTTGGTGGTAGCAATGGTGGCACTAGGCTCCGCCTAAATGATCAGTCTTCCTATTTCTGGTTCTGACTCAGAGTCATAACCCGCATCTGATTCAGAGGCTTTCACTTTGGCCACCAATGATTGCTTTGAGCGGCATTCATCAATATTGTGCCAAGGGCTCTTATGGAAGTCGCACCACTTCCCAGTATCTTTCTTTGGATTTACGATGTCCTTATTTGCTTGCTTCTTGGACTGGTTGTCCTGATATTGTCCATATTTTCTCTGTCCTTTATTCTATGGGTTGGGGCCGCCCCTTCCTGGATTTTGATGTGAGGGGTTCCTAGGCCCAAATTGTCACGTCTTTTGTTTGAGATTTTGCTTGATTTTAATGACATATCGGTAGGTCTTGCCCAAGGATGATATGTCCAAAACTTCCATTTTGTTCTAGATGTATCTATGCAAAGCACCGCGATACTTGAGCACCAAATGTCTCTATGAATCTTTGATACCCAGCTTGGTGTGCAAGGTACGGAAGATGTTTTTTAACTCTGGCACTGCTTGGTCTCTTTCTTGCCATAGCGTGGTCCATTTGGTATACAAGTCGTCATAACTTCTGACAGGGTAGTATTGTTCCTTAATAGCATCCTTGAAGGATTCCTAGGTGGTTGCGACTATAAATAATGAGGGTTCCTCTATTTCCTTTTGCTCACAGAAAGTTTCCCACCAATCTTTGACATGGGGAACGACTTTTAGGAGTGCAAAAGTAATCTTTTCTCTATTCGAAAATTTATGGACAGAAAACTACCCTTATAGTAGATACAACCAGTTGTCTACAACATCTGCGTCTATATGACCTTAAAATATAGAAATATCGAAGATGATGTGTACTTTGAAGGGGGAGGTGCCTCTGCTCGAGGAAGATGTGTCGCATGTTGGTAGTCGTCGAAGGATTTGCGTGAAACTATCCATCATCTCGTTCCTTTGTTGCGTGAGGGATTCCTCAAGAAACATTTTGAAAGGATCTCATGTCCCATCATATTTCTTTTCTCCTTCCATGAGAGGTCGCTTGGGCATGTGAGATATTTTTTCCTCAAGAGAAAAAATCTTGAGACCCAATTCTTTGTACCCTAACCTCATTGAGGACATGCATTAAGACGACAAGGAGCAGACCTCTCTGATACCACTGATCTAGATTTTATGAGAAGAATGAAATGAATACAAATTATTAAAATATGCTTAAAACAGAATAAGAGAGATACAGTAAAACCAGTTTTCTATTCAATAAGGAAATAAGATGAAACTGTAAAATGCAGCGGAAATCAAGCTTGTTGGAAGAGATGTGGTTTTTGACATTCTTGTTGGAATGAAGGCCTTTTTACAATAAACAAGAATCTCAAAAACCCTAGATATCCAAAAACCTAACCCTAGGAGATGAAGCGCTAAAAGTCATGTGGGCCCCGTTTGGGTAAGTAAGTACATCAACTTCCTGGGGTCGTAACTTTTGCATACGATCTCCGGTTTAGGCGCACGATATAACATTAGAAAGGTATCATTGAGGAGATTCATTTTTTGGGCTCAATCAGAGCCTTCGACTATAATTGAGAAGCTTGGTCCCAAAAAACCTTCATTTAGGCCTTCAAAATGGCCCCTGAAGTTAAAAACTGCTAAAAATCATAAATTGCCAAAATTGCCAGAAAATTGTTTCGAACAAGTTGAAAAAGGTGGGTGGCCACCAATATCTACCTAGATCACGATTCATCCTCTTCTACTTGCTCATAGATTTCTATCTACTATTATCAGGCTCTAATCCGACCTTTGATTTACAAGTTATGTCTTCCCGAAGTCCTTCGGGCATTCGTTGGTTGAGGGCCACGTGGTGCCCATGTGGATCCATGTCATTCATACCATTTCTAGGTTCCTACCTCCCTCATGGATGGTCCATCCACCGTCCAAACCAACAGTGATACTTAATCCTCATCTAACACACAACCGGAGGAGAATTCGATGTTCAACACTTCGACACTGAACACCCCTTTTCTTTTATGCATGCATGTCCTCCGGAATCTCGAATTCCTGAAGGATCTCGAAATACCACCTCGTGGCTCCGACCTTCGAGCCTTTCGACTCACCCTCGACACTATATTCCAGACCTTCGGAGTCCCGAAGTCCTAGACTTCCGAAGAGTCCACTCCTGCACGGGGTGATGTACTAGATGCGATGACAAATATAGGTGGGTCCTGAATACTTCTCCAGCCACATGGACCAAACAAGTAATTTCCATAGATGACACACGGTAAGGAAGAGAGGAAACGTGGCCCCTATAGTGGGTGACATGTGTCATGTCTTAATGGACACGTAGAGTCGGTGAAATGTCTGGATCCAGGTGACACGTGGCATGTCAAACCTGGGTCCACATCATCCTGGGTGACATTTGCATACCACGTCACCCCGAAATGATCGCCTTCCAAGTCCTTCGATCTTACGGTCACCGTGTGTCCACGTAACCCCTAGATCTATGACCTCTGTTACTTCGTAACGATAGAATTCGGGGGTTTCGACTTTATGGCTACTCCACTCTCCCGAAATAGGACTTTGCTGAAGTATCGTATGCGGGTCCCTCCTCTAGATGATCGCATGGTTAAGAGGGGCTATTAATGAAGTCCCCAATCCCACGGCTCTCCTCACTTCATAGCTTCGACCTTCGGGGAGTTTTATGCTATAGAATCTATGTTCTCCCGAAGTGGGACTTTTCTGAAGTTTCCTCGGCGTAGATCTAATAGCTAAGGGGACTCTCGAATACTATCAAATAAGTGGTTCGCGTTACTTTGCGATAACTGAATGGATCAAGGTTTAATGGTGGGGCAAGTTTATCTATCCAGGATAAGGAAACCGACATGCACCAGTCAACCTTGTGGGTAGACACAACCATCTATTGCCTTCGACCGGTTTATAAATGGTAGGGTCAAAACACTTTGGAGCTCCGAACTCCCAGAGTTCCAAAGCTAGAAGGCTTAACTCCTTTCTGGCCCAGTGTAGGATTCCCAGACCTTGGTGACATGGGTCCTTTGGAAACTCGTGTTTTCTATGCGCTAATTCCTTTAGCCATAAATGGGTTAAGGACATGGGCATGAGCCCTCGGTCATACAGTGAAGATTTTGAAGGAGGTACCCTCCTTCCACATGGTTTGAAATTGAAATTCCCACAAGGGTAGATTCAAGAGGTTGGCAAGACTTAAACATTCCAATAAATCCTACCTCGACCCTCTTGTAGGCTTACATCCCACAAATATTTAACTGCTAAACGAAGGAAACCAGATGACCATTCAAAAGCATGAGTTCACAGGGAGATAATACATACATCTACCTTATTCATTTAATACATAAATGATTCATAGACAGATAAATATATGTATTCAACCATCATTTCCATTTCAATAAACAAAGTATGAAGGTACTTATCAAAAACCGGAAACCGTGAAGTGACTACTAAAAGGGGTTCATGTTTCCACCCAACTATAGGCACAGCCACTCCTGACGAATTTATCGCTGGCCACCCCCGAGCTAGAACACGATGCCCTGAGAGAGTCTCTTTCTTCTTACTCAACAACAGTCAAGGACGAAGGTCACTCTCCTCCTCCCACGGGGTCTTGGCAACTAGTTTTCTCTATACCAAGCAAGGAGGTCTGCACGAGTACTTCCATAGTCACTCATCAACCTCATTTATCAACTTGTAACGAAAACCATGCCAGCCACTTCTTGCACCGAGAACGAGCTTATTTATCAGTTCTTCCTCGAACCAAAGAGTTGTAACCGCTCTTTTTCTCTTCTCAAGATTGCTCTTTTTTCGACTCTGCTCTCTTCGCAGATCTGTTTTTTTTTGCTCTCCTGCCTCTGCCCATGAATTACCTCTTTATTTCCTTCCTCAACAAGGTTTTGTGGGTCTGAATCCCCATCTTTTGGTCAGGTATGGAAGTGTTGGAGATGGGTACTCTGCCCCATCTCCTCATTAACTCTTAAGGAGGACTCTTCCAGCTACCACTCTGACTGGTAATTCATTTTTGGGGGAGAATTGTTCTGGGTCTGAGCCATTAATTCCATTAAGGTACCGGTTTGGTGGGGGGTTCATCTCAACCATTTATGGTTCCCCTGACCATCTCTCTCATAGCATCCATGGTCTATCTTGGCAAACCCCCCTTTCAACAGTTATGAAACACTTATCCATTTTCTATTAATAACATAAAATACATACATTGACCTTTTATACAAAGGTTCATCAAATCAAACATTCACACATATCTAGTCTGTCATAATCTCTTGGCCAGTTATATTTATATTTACAAACTGGGGTAAAGATGGGTATTACAACTAGGAACTTGGATTTGGAAAGAAGTTCTTCAAACATGGGTGGGGTGATCACAAGGACTCCCATCCAAATGCTCTCCAACATATAGATGGCCACAACAACAAGCTTCACAAGTGCAACAACAATAGTCCAATACTATCACCTAAACACAACATGATCATAGTTTTTTTATTGAATTTTTTTTTAAAAAGAATTGCTTGCCCTTCACTTGAAAATCACAAAATTTCCAAGATTCAAGATAAAAACTCAAGTTTGTAAAATGATTAACAATGATTAGTTAATGCTTTATTTTTAACTTTAACTTATAAAAAAATCACATATATCTAAAATAATAAGAATAATACCATATAAAATGCATAGTAAAGAGGAAGGCTCGGACATGAGCAAGATCATAATTGATAGAGTGAATATGAGGATATATATCTAAAATAATCAGAATAATACCATATAAAGTGCATAGTAAGGAGGAAGAGTGAGACATGAGCAAGATCATAATTGATAAAGTGAATATGAGGATA
>ML797388.1:84674-111464 GCA_009831015.1 Picea engelmannii
ACACAACAAACTGATACATTTATCTTCATCTGAAATTTTAATCTCAACAGATACTAACTGACTTACCACGGTATTGAAGGCGTTCAAATGCTCTACCACTGAGTCTCCATCTCTCATCCTCAAGTTATACAGCTTCTTTCTCAAGAATAGTTTATTTACCAGGGACTTAGGCTGATACAACTTCCCCAACTTTTCCCATAAATCCTTGGCTGTAGCTTCTTCTGACACATTCAGTAATACTGAATCGGAGAGACACGGTCAGATTGTGCTCTTTGCCTTCCGATCCATCTTTTTCCAGTCATCTGCAGAAGTTCCTGTAGGTGCAGTACCTAGATCTACCGCTATCCACTGATCTCTATCCACCAAAATATCTTCCATCTTGAGCTTCCATAGCTCAAAGCTTTTCCCATTAAACTTCTCGATCTCCATCTTCAAATTGCTTGCCATTTCTTTTCACCTGAAAAACAATACCGCAGATCTCCCACTATAACAAGGCTTATTACAGTCCCGAGCCAAACCCTTGACCACAAAGGCGTCCCCCTGAAGCCAATAAATCTTTGATACCAAATGTAAATTCTAACCTTGTACAATATCTACTGCAAACCAATATTCAGAAAAGATACAATGGCAAATACAAACATTACACAGAGATTTTTCACCTGGAAACCCAAACCGGGAAAACTAGCATATATTATATTCATACATTGTGTTACATTGTTTACAATACAATATACATATAGGAGCCAGTGGCATCCAAAACCCTAACCCAATGACTTGGATTAGTCCAAAACCCTAATTCCTTAACCGGAAATAGAAAACCATCGGCAAAAAACCATGTGCCGAAAAACCACCTAAATATCATGTGGTCCCGGAAATATGTCGTCCCGGTGTGAAATTTTTTTTCTTTGCAAAGAATATAACACACACCCAACACCAGCTTACCAGGGGGATTCTCTTTTCGTTTTGTTTACCACCTTTCCAAAAGAACTTACGGATGCAATCCTCCATTTTCTTGAGGATATAGATAGGAGCCAACATGACAGAGAATTGAAAGATTGGGAGGTTGTTGAGGACAACCTTAATGAGAATTGTTTTACCAGCATGGTTGAGCCAAGAGAAGACCCAGGCCTGAATCTTGAGCATGAAATTTTCTAAAAGAGGGATCTAGTCTCTGCTAAAGGCAGCCTTTTGGAAAATTGGAAGGCCTAGATACTTGAAAGAAGACCAGTTGGAAGAGGCCGCAAAGCCCAAGCATCTGGAGATGGCATTGAGGGTGATGATAGGAACATTCCAACAGTAGATATAGAATTTCCCTTTATTTAAAATACTTCCTTTTGCATCACAGTAATCATCCAACACTCCTTTGAAGCGTGAAGCCGAAAGCATATTGTTTGTGCCCAACAACAGAGAATCGTCGGCGAGCAACGCATGATTAATATTTTTGACTCTTCTTGCAATGTTCAGGCCCATTATCTCTTGGTCTAGTTGTTTCTTCTCTAGGTAAAAGCTTAGAACAAAAGCTTGGAGGGAAAAGAGGAGGGGGGAAAGGGGGCACCCCTATCAGAGCCCTCTTGAGGCTTTGAAGAAATCTGTTGCTCGCCCATTCACCAAAGGAGCGATCCAAGGTTCAGAGATACAAGACTGAATCCAATTGATGAAGTTATTCCCGAATCCAAAATTGTGCATAACATCAAAGAGAAAATTGTTTCTGACACAATCAAAGGCATTTGCGAGATCAAGTTTGACGACCATACCCTTTTATTTTTGAAGCAGACTTGAGTGTATCACCTCTTGTACTAAGATGAAGTTGTCTCCGATCTGTCTCCCTTGAACAAAGCCCCTTGATTCTCAGGGATAATAGTAGGGAGGATACTTTTCAATCTGTTGTCTATGACCTTTGTTATCAGCTTGTAACCGATATTACAAAGAGATATAGGGCGAAATATGTTGAAGGCATTGGCTCCCTTTTCCTTAGGGATGAGGGAAAGGAAGGCAGAATTGGTGTTGCCCCCAATTTTCTGACAGGCTTGGGATTTCAGGACTAGTTTATGCAGATCCTTTTCGACTATCTTCCAACAATTTTGGAGGAATATGGCAGTAAACCCATCTGGTCCGGGGGTTTTATCGGGCTCCATGACAAAGAGGGAAGCCTTAATTTCTTCTTTAGTAACCTTGGCTTCGAGTATCTGATTCATTCTATTGGTGATCTTTGAAGGTACCACATCGAGAAACTTGGAGTTCTGGGCCCTCTCCCCTTCTTCACTGTAAAGGTTTTTAAAATGGGAGGATGTTTCCCTTTTGATGCTGATGAATTCCTTGTGGATTGTGGCATCTTCTTTGATTTCTGAGATGGAGTTAAAGTTTCTTCTCGCTTGGGATTGTTTGTGGAAGAAGGAGGTATTCCTATCTCCTGCTTTAAGCCAAATGCTGTGGGATTGATGTCTCTGATATTCTTCCTCCGACAAGCATGCCTTGTGGTACTTCTGTTGTAAATCCGCCTCCCTGTCCAAAATTTCTTTTGTGATTTCTGCACTTTCCGTCTGTAGTTGATGGAGCTCTAGGGTGGCTTGGACTTGTTTTCTTTCAGAAGCTGGATTAGGGAGGATTTTGGCCCAGCTTTTCAGGACTGCTTTCACTCTTCTGAGTTTTTCCTCCCAGACGAAGAAGGAAGATCCCTTGACAGGCTCCCTCCAACTTTCCTTAACCTTCTTCATGAAATCTAGTTCCTTGACCCATAAAGGGCTAAATCTGAAAGGTATAGGGCTTAGGTTTTTTTGGGCCAGGAATTCGAGTTTGATGGGTTTATGATCTGAAACACTGCAAGGGAGAATATGCATACTAGCTTCTAGACCTAAAAGTAGGAAAGAACTTTGAACAAGAAATTTGTCAAGTCTTGTTGCAATATGACCAGGTCCGATTCTTTTATTTGACCAAGTGTACTTACCATTGGAGGGCTTGATGTCGAGTAGATCCCACTCTTGCATGAGGTACTCCACCCATTCCCTTGTCAGACTCCTGACATTGTTGCCTCCTCGCTTCTCTGACAAAAGAAAGGTGAGATTAAGATCGTCGGCGATGATGACGTTTTCCACATTCTCTGTTTCTGCCAGACTCCTGATGGAGTCCCAGCAAGCCTTTTTTCCCCCTACGTTGACTGGGGCGTATACGTTGGAGAGGCTAATGACCTCCTTTGTGTTCAGAAGCTGGAGTTTCAAGTATAGCCAATGGTCATTTAGAGTTTCAGTGATCAACGAGTACTTACTGCTATTCCAAAGAGAGCCTAGCCTAGCCGAGGCTCCTCGAGCAGAAACGGCTAGTCCTCCACCTTTCTTCCAGAATTTCTTACTAACTTGGAGGAAGTCTTTTCCCTCCATTTTTGTCTCCTGGATTGATAGAATGTCAGGGGTTTCTATCCTTATGAGGCTTCTCACGACTTATTCTTTCACTTTGTTCCCCATACCCCTACAATTCCAGGAGACGACCTTCATCACTTACTTTTTTTAGTGTGTTGATTTCTCTTGGAGCCCTGAGTCTGATTCCTTGTCATCTTCAGGGTTTTTGCCAAAAGTTTCTCAAGGGTTTGTTGGCTTCCCCGAAGCTTATCTTTGTAGGTTTCCTGCTCTCTCTTATCTCAGGCAAACTTTCAGCCTTTTGTCAATCTTCTGGCCGAAGTTTGTGTGTCCCCTATTTCTCCTTCCTCTTCTGATTCCTCTGAGTCTTGCTCCTCCTCTTCGACTTCTGCTTGTTTTCCCTTGAGTCTTTCTAAGGCATTTTCCCCTATCCTCAGACCTAAGGGTGCCCCTTTGTCAGGGGACGATGTCTTTTGTTTTCTGACCTCCTGGGTTTCCTCTAGAGCTAAGCTTAAGGGCCCGAATTTGTTTGCTTGACCGTTCAAGGTAGGTCCATGCTGATCAGAAGTCGACTAAAGGCCTTTGTCTTTTGGAGCCCCGGCTTTGGGGGTTTTATGAGATTTTTTTGTCCGCTTGACCTGATTCCAGCCTTCCTCCTTCTCTTTATCTTTCTCTCCATTACTCGGGCAACCCCTGAAAAAGTGTCCGTAGACATGGCATTTTCGGCACTTGAAAGGAAGCTGCTCATAATCTAATTTTTGCACATGAGTCCAACTGCCGACTTTGATTTTTATTGCCTCCGAGAGTCCCACCTCTAGATCGACCTCGACACAAATTCGGGCACAGTCATATTGTTCCTTATTGTTTGCCCGGTCAATAAATTTACCCAGGGTGTTACCTATGTGTTGCAAAGAGTCCCAATTCTAGCAGTGGACTGGGAGGTTTGGCAGTCTAACCCATACTGGAACGGCCGTAGGGACGTCCACTTCTGGATCGAAGTCCGGCGTCCACTTGTTGAGATACAAGCCCTGAGGACCCATGAAATAGGGCCCATTCCGAAATATCAGATCTTTATCCTCTTTTGCGGTGAATTCGAACAGAAAGAAGCCTCTCCCCAAGAAGTATGAGGTTACACTATTCTTGATCAAAGCCTTCCAATTTTTGACCACCCAGTTCTCCGTTGCTTTTGGTGAGGGCTAGAGGCCAATGAACTTTCCCACAAGGGCACAATCCGCCAGTGACAAGGCGACCTGGATCGGTTTCTCTGGGGGGAGAGAGATTTATGGAATATCATCCAGCTTTTTCATGAACTTAGGGGGTTCAATTGTCTTATTTTTCGGCAGAGAAGCCAGAATCATATTGAAAGTGTCCTTGGATGTTGGGGTAGGCGGAGGGGGAGGAACCTGGGAAGAGCCCAACACCTCCATGGCAGCGAGATGGAACCCTAGATCAAGCGCGCGAGCTCACAGTTCGAAAAGGTTCAACCAGTGCGTTGTCTAATTATTTATTAATATTATATATTATATATTTATTAAAAATATATATATATTTATCAATAAAATATTTTTATATCATCTCAATAATTAAAAATGCATTGTTTTTCCTTTTCTTAATAAAAAAATCTATTATTCAAATAATAATTATATTTTGAATTTAATCAAAATAAAATAATTTAATTCATAAAGCACTTCAATTGAATAATAATTATATTTTGAATTTAATCAAAATAAAATAATTTAATGCATAAAGCACTTCAATATTGATAATAATTATCTTTATGTCATCTCAACACTTTAAAATGCATTTTTTTCTCCCTTTTCATAATGAGAAAATTTTCTTTTTCAATTTCTTGTCTGTATTGATGAATAATCATTTTTATGTCATCTCAACATTTTAAAATGCATTTCTTCTTCTTTTCATAATGAGAAAATTTGCTTTTTCAATTTTCTCTTTTTTCATAATGAGAAGATGTATTTTCAAACAATGAGTATATTATTTTAATACAAAAGAGATATTTTAAATATAACTTTTTTTCATAATAAAAATATTTAGAGGAAAATCTAAATTATCATTATATCATCATGAAATTTGTTAATAAATATTGTGTATTCATTAAATTAAATTTTAAAAAAACATAAAGTATTTAAATATTTAAAATATTTTTAACTATTTTTAAAAAATATTAAAATGTCATATTTTTTTATTGACAATTTCTTAATAAAATTAGTAAAAATTGACAAAAAAAAATCATGTTTTCTCACTAACCACTTATCAACAAATATTTTGTTTTACCTAAAAATAAATGCCCAATGCAAGTGGCTCAACTACCTAAATTTAGAAAACTAATCCCACTAAAATATATTAAAAATCAATCACTTCAAAAAGTTGTGACATTGTCAAATTCAAAGTTACTCTTACCTAGCATGTATGAAAATAAATTCCAAAATCTTAATTTTGCACAATGGAGAAAGAATTTGGCAATGGAAAGACAACATAGCCAATTACCAATTTCTAAATCCATTTTCATCTCATCAAATACTAAATAGATAGCCAATTACTAGTTAATAAAAACTACTAATCCATCTTAATCTCATCAAATACATAACATAACAAATTAACAGTTAATAGAAACTAATGATGTTACTCATTGCTAATAGAAATAGTTGACATTATTTATTGAAACTCCTAAAACGTATTAATAACCATGCCCGAAAATTATCAATTCCACAATGAAGGACCAAGGTGGGACTAGCATAGCTTGAGCTGAAGATGAGTTGTGATACCTCAAAGTATTTGGTACAAAATAGTGATACCTCAAAGTATTTAGTACACAATAAAATAGAAAATAGACATTTGAAAACATGACTAGCATAGCTTGCTTTGATGAAGATGAGTTGTGATATCTCCAAGTATTTGGTACAGAATAGTGATACCTCAAAGTATTTGGTACATATTTTCGATACATAATAAAATAGAAAATAAACAGTTGAAAACATAATGCTTTTTTTTTCACCAAAAAATTAAACTTCTACATACTGAATCGCCTCATTCATACAGTCACATTCCATACAAAAAGGGAATGGCTCACTTTGACCATGTCTTCACATTTATTATAAAATATTATCTAATTACCTTATTCATCACTAATATCTAGGAGTTATTATTCTCCAGTCTCTAATAGTTATTTCAATCACTATGATCAACTTCTCCTTCCCTTGTATTTTGCACCATTTCCTCCTTGTTTGAAGTAGCAAGTGTCTCTACTTGTGAAACTAAATGTTGAAAAGAAGTAGTAATTTCATCTTCCTAAAACCACTTGGCATGTGTGAAAAGTTTGGATTTGTTTCCAACAAGGTACATGGTGATAATTCCATGGAGAGTGGTATGTGTGCGAACATCCGGTAGAGTATCCTGTTCTAATGGTAGCTAGAAATCATATGGATTTCCTTAGGATGAGAAAATGACATGCTTTCTTCAAGATGGGATGGTTCATACTTCTTGAGATGAGAAATGTTAATGACTAGATGAATACAAAGTTGTAGTGGCAACTCAAACCTGAAAGCATTTTCTCCTAGTTGTTCTAAAATATTATAGGGGCAATATCTATGTGGATGAAGCTTGTGATGTTTGGCTCCTAAAAAACACTTCTTCTGAAGATATAACCAATAATCACCAAACTTAAATAGGGTTGGACTATGATGTCGATAGGGCCTTCACATGGTCTTGATTCTATTGTAAAGAACTGCAAACCTACAAATGAATACATTCTAGCATGCTAACAAAAGTGTAGGTCTAGTATTCATATGTGAGTTGTTGTTGAGAGGTAGGTTGTTTAAAGTATGTTATAGATTCAAATGGTGATATTGGTTGGAAGTCATAACACACTTGAAAAAGAGAATAACTAGTGATGGAATAAAGGGCTCCATCGTAAAAATGTTGAACAAAATGCAATGATTTATCCCACTAATGGTTCTTAGCATAGGCAATACAAAGTCATTGGACCAAGATATGGTTTACTAATTCATTATTCCTATTAGTTTGTGGGTGAAATGCAGTGGAGAATTTTAGTTTTCACTCCGATAACTACTAATGTACTATCCAAAAGTGACTGAGAAAATGGGCATTGTGTGTTAGATACCCGACCCTAGGGATTATGGTGTATTTTAAATATTATTATTATTCATTTAGGAGAAATATGAAGAGTCATATGTGAATATAAATAATCATTGAACCTCTTGGAAGATGAAACCAAGGTTATATCTCAATGTTTTTATATGTGGCTCTCATTAATAAAACTAATTCAAAACTAGAGTTATTCAAGGCTTGTCAATTGTATTAGAGCCATGGTGTTTTCAGATAAATCCATGACCTTGTTGCTTCTCTATATTCCTCAAAACCTATTTTCTTCTCTTCCTCAGCTGTAGCTTCTCCCTCCTTAATAACCTCTTTCCTGGAAACAACAATAGCCTTCTTATTCTTACCAATATCCTAACCATAGCGTTGTTCATACCACTGACAGAAAGGAGAAACATCAACCTAAATAATAACACTCTTCATCAAAGTTTGGGTTCTGACAAGCTTAGTATTAGATGCATTGTAAAACACATCTAATATACAAGTCTTATGAGTCACAACCTCAAAACCCCAAGAACAATTATTAGTATCGAGTCTCAAGGCCCTCCACTTGTGACTTTGCATTACCTCCTCTCACGTGTATCATTCTCACTATATTGTTACTCAAAAACTTTATCATTAAAGGTTATCTTCCCAAATCATACTTTCTCTTCTTTCTCTAGGCCTTCTTCTTCCCTCCAATCACACATTTCTTGTGCAACGAATCCCATAAAATACCCAGAACTATAGGTCGATCAACAAATCAAACGTTATAGCCATTGGAGGAATGCATACAAAGCATTATATAATTGCATGCAAAATGTTGTATCCATTGGAGGAATCACTTCATTGTCGAGGAGAACAACCACACTCGTGTGTTCTAGAAGAGAGCATGTAGAAAGAATGTTGTTGTATGACTCAATGGCTAGTGTTGAGACATGTGGTGTTGGATACAAATTGAATCCAAGTTTGGATTTTGTTTTTACGTAATACGTGCAGATATTCTTTTATTCTCTCTCTTTCCTCTACCCACGAGTTACCTCTTTCTTTCCTTCCTCGACAAGGTTGTGTGGGTCAGAATCTCAATATCGTGGTCAAGTTTGGAAGTCTTTCAGATGGGTACTCTTCCCCATCTCCTCATTAACTCTTGAGGAGGACTCTTCCAGCTACCACTCTGACTGGTAATTCATTTCTGGGTTAGAGAATTGTTCTAGGTCTGAGCCATTAATTCCAGTAAGGTACTGGTTTAGTGGGGGGGGAGGGTCATCTCAACCATTTTTGGTTCCCCTCACCATCTCTTTGATAGAATCCATGGTCTATCTAAGAAAAACCCCCTTTCAATAGTCATGCAACACTTATTCATTTTCTATTAATAACATAAAATACATACATTGACCTTTTATACAAAGGTTCATCAAATCAAACATTCACACATATCTAGTCTTCCATAGTCTCTTGGCCAGTCATAGTGATATTTAAAAAATGGGGGAAACAAGGGTATTACAATCCCATCCCCCTTAAAGGAACATCATCCTCAATGTTCTATCTGTTGATGTGATATGTATGTATAGAAGTAAACAAACATGGATATGCTTGTTTCATGGCATCCTCCATATCCCATGTAGCTTCATCTTGGGCCAAAGTGTTTCCACTGCACCTTGACCTGTGAAATGGTTTTGTTCATGAGTGGGGTTTCCTTCCTGTCTATTATGCATTGAGGTTCTGATAGGAATTCTTCCTCTATTTCCACCTAAATCATAGACCATTCAATAATATGATTAGAATCATGTACATATTTATTTAATAACGAAACATGGAAGACAATATGTGCCTTCATTGTGGGAGGAAGTTTTATCCTACAGGCTACATGTCCCACTCTATCCAAAATTTCAAAGGGTCCATAATACCAAGGTCCCAACTTGGCACAAGCTCCCATCCTCAAAGAGATTTTCCTGGGTCTAACTCGGAGATACACACGATCCATTGTTTTTAACTCTCTATGAGTCCTATTTCTATATGTATAGATTTTTTGTCTATCCCGAGCTATTTTTAGATTTTGTTTTACCTAAATTACTTTTTGTTCCATTTCTTTCAACCTGTATGGCTCGACTGTAATTCTATCTACTGGATTATTCCAACTGATTGGAATCTTGCATTGTCTACCATAGAGGGCTTCAAAAGGGGTCATCTTCAATGACTCTTGCTAGCCATTGTTGTAGGAAAAATCTACCAGTGGTAGGTAGTCTTCCCACTTCTTAGGCTAATGCATTACATGCATCCTTAAAATTTCCTCTAATACTTGGTTTACCCTCTCTATTTGTCCATCCGTTTGAGGGTGATAGGTTGTGATAAAGAACAATTTAGTCTCAAAACTAGTCATTAAAGATTTCCAAAAGCTCGAAGTAAATTTTGTATCTCTGTCAAATATGATCTCCTTAGGCATGCCATGCCACTGAAATATTTCTTTCATGAAGATACTGGAAATATCTATTTCCTTGAAAGTTGACTTGACGAGAATGAAGTGAGAAGCCTTGCTAAATTTTTCCACCACTACCATTATGGAATCATTTTGCTTGGTTGTTTTTGGTAATTCGGTGATGAAATCCATGGATATGGTTTCCCATTTCCATTCTAGAATTGGTAGGGGCTACAAAAACCATGTTGGATGATTTTGTTCTACCTTAACCTACTGACATTATAGACATTTATCCAAGTAATTAGCATGTCCTTCTTCAGTCCTGGCCAATAGAACAATTTCCTAGTGGTCATAATCATTTTCTGATAACCAGGATGACCAGTATATGGTATTTTGTGTAGTTCATTCATCATGAACCACTTCAAGTCATCACAATTCGGGATATACCACCTACCTTTGTAAGTTAGTAGGCCATCATTCAACATTTGATAACCTTCGTACTTCAGCCCTGTGGGATATTGTTCTAAGTACGATTTTACAGCCTCAAAGAATGCATGGGTTTCTTGTGCACTCTTGACTCTCTCCCTGAATCTGATTTGCAGGTTCTTAATGCTTCCAAGTGAATCATTTTCACACTTCTTCTAAGGGCATCATCCACCCTATTTTATTTTCCTTTAATATGTTTGATTTCAAAATCAAACTTACTAAGGAGAGCCTTACATATAGCTTGTCTAGCATTAAGTTTTGGTTGATAAAACAGGTACCTCAACCCACAATGGTCTGTGATAAGCACAAATATTATACCTAGGAGGTAATGCCTCCACATTTTTAAAGAATGCACTATGGCAGCCAATTCTAGATCATGGGTCACATAATTAATTTCATGCTCACTCAATTTTTTGGATTCGTAGAAAATTACATGTTCTTCTTGCATAAGGACTTCTCCAAGTCCTTCCTTGTAGGCATTTGTACACACAAGGAACTCCTTTTTTGGGTCTGCAATCTTCATCATAGGTGCATTGGTTAGAAGGTATTTCAGCTCTTAGAATCTCTATCCACATTCTGATGTCCAAATGAATTTAACTCCATTTTTCTGGAGGGAAGTGATTCGGCAACCAATCTTGAAAAATCCTTTTATGAACCTCCTATAGTATCATGTTAGGCCCATAAAGGATCTAATATCAGATACATCCTTTGGGGTAGGCCAATCCATAATGGATTTGATATTGTCAGAATCAACTCCCACCCCTTCTTCGGAAATACCATGGCCTAAGTAATGGACTTGTTTAGGGAAAAATTTACACTTACTAAACTTAACATAGAGGTGATGTTCTCTTAGTACTTGAATAACTAACTTGATATTTTCTTCATGATATTCCCTATTCTTAGAATATATTAGGATATCATCAATGAAAACCAATACAAATATGTACAAGAATTTACTGAGTACATTATTCATTAAGCACATTAAAGTAGTTGGTGCATTGGTCATCCCAAATGGCACCACCACAAATTCATAGTGACCATATCTTGTCCTAAAGGATATTTTTTGGATGTCTTCATCCATAGTTAGGACATGATGGTATCCAGACCTCAAGTCAATCTTGGAGAAAATGGTAGCACCCCTTAATTGGTCAAGCAAGTGATCGATACTTGGCAAGGGATACTTATTATTTATGGTTGTATTATTGAGTTGCCTATAGTCTATGCACAACCTAAGTGTGCCATCCTTCTTTTTCACAAACAAGGTCGGTGCTCCCCATGGAGACACACTAGGTGTGATGTATCATTTTTTCATCATTTCCTTTAGTTGTAGTTTGATATCAACTAGCTCTGGTGTACTCATTCTATAGGGTGTTCTAGAAACTGGCACCACTCCTGGTGAAAGTTCTCTTTAAAAGCAATATCTCTTCTTAGAGGTAGACCTGGTACCTCTTCTGGAAACACATATTTATACTCTCTCAATATGGGATGGTCCTCTAGGATTGGTTTGTTGTCCTCAATAGATTCCAACACATGTATTGCATACAAAGGACATCCTTTTCTGCAATACTTCTTCACTTGAAGTGTTGATATTTGTCTCACTGGTATAGGGTTTTGAATCTCTTGTAGGGTTACCTTTCTCCCTTCTTCATTTTCACACTCCAAAGTTTTATTGTAACAGTCCAACTTGGTTTTATGGGCAGCCAACCAGTTCATGCACATTAGCAGGTCATAAGATCCTAAAGGAAGTATGTTTAGGCTCACATGGGTGGGAAACCCACTCATAATGAATTGGCATGCTGGTATGAACTCTGTTACTTTTCTTTTGGTTCCAGTGGCTAGTTGTACCAACCATGATTTAACATGTTTAACTTGTAGCAATTTACACTTCTCAATAGTTTGAGGGGCAGCATAACTCAAATTAGAACTAGGGTTAATTAAAATGGAAACTAGATGGTTGGCAATCATACCTTCTATCTCCACCACTGAAGCTTGGTGGTCGGCTTGTTTATTATCCAACACTACATAAATCTGTGGCATGCTCCTAGCCACATCATTGACTGTGGTAGCCTCTTGGATGTTGTAGACCCTCCTAATGTTTTTTTGCCTATATGGGCAGTCTCTTAGCATATGTTCTTCTCCAAAACCCCAACATTTCAAGGGTTCTCTCTTTGTGTTATCAGTCTTACCTGGGGTTGCTCGAAAGGGTTTATTTCCACTCCGAGAGGGGAAACTTGGTTGGTATAAACTTTTATTAGGAAGGCTCATATTAGAACCTTTCCCATAGCTCTTGAATCTTGAGGGTTTAAACCCCTTTTTCTTGAATCCAAAACTACTCTTCTTCTTCCAGTCCTCATGAGGTTCTGTTTTTTTCTTGAACTTCTCATAGAAATACCTTTCCTTCTTGATAGTGTGTTCTAAGGTCTTTGGCTCATCAAATTCAATCCTAACCCAGAAGGACCAAGGTATCCCACTAATAAATTGTTGCATTTTTACCTTTTCATCCTTTATGTAGGATACATACTTTATCATTTGAAGGAATTTATTGATATATTCATCTATGGCGAGCTATCCCAACTTGAGTTCATAGAACTCCTTGGTCTTCCCATCAAAGTATTTCTCTGATACAAAATTCTTTTTGAAGTATTTCTCAAATTGTTTCCATGGAAAGTCCTTCTCGTGGATTCCTTTCACATTCCTAAGGTCCTCCCACCAAATGAAGACCTTTCCATTCAGGTTAAAAATGGCTATTCGAACCTTCAAATTTTTCAGAGTAGTCATGGACTATGAAGTACTTCTTCAATCTGAGTAGAAAAACTTCTTCTTTGACCCCCTTCTTCATTTCTCCATCAAAGGTGGGTGGTTTGGCCTTCTTGAACTCTTCAGGGTCATGAATCTTGGAATGTTTCCTCTTCTTTCTTTTCCTCTGGGAATGTGAACTAGTTTTTCTACTAGACGATTCCTTGGAGTTGTCAATTTCATCACCGGAGGATTCTTCTGACGAGTGTCTCTTGGCTCCATGTTGGGGCTTCTTTGAGGTGATCCTCCTTGTGTGGCCACTTTCAGTGACATTATTTTGTATCTCAGGTGGACTTTGAGTTTTCTTCGTATGATGTATGTCCACATGAGTGGTTGCTGGTCCATGCTACAGCTGCCTTTGTATATATGATAAGCTTTGCAGTAGGACTACATTAATTCCAGTTTGTTTTTCCTGCTCTTTTATCAATAATTCATTGTCATCCTTACAACTCTGTAATTCTTCCATGAGGATTCTTACAGTTTCATCCATATCCGGAGGTGTTTCCACGCCTCTCCTCTCATCATATTCTTTCTCTCTATTGTGGGAGATTTCCCCCAATTCATGGTGTGTAACCATCCTTTATGCTATATTTTTCCTGCAATCTACTGACTTCTTGAGTGATGATAAAACATTTTGTGTTAGTTAATGTTCTATTAGTTCATGAACAACACGCAGTTCATATTTTCCAAACACACACATCAGTAGAAAATTTCATTCATTTCTTCAGTAGAGGTTTAACTAAGCCTTTTAGGAAAGGGGTAAGATAGGGTGTCACCCCTAAAAGTTCTTTAGATAAGATTCTCTTTAAATAATATTTTTAAGCGACTCGTTCATGAGCCCAAGAAGGCCAAGTGTTGTAACCACACTCTAATACCAATTTGTAACACACCCGACCCCTAAGTACCCTTTGTAGGGATGGGGCATCAAAATTTTGCTTACTTAAATCATCTTGAATCATCTCTCTGAGATGATTTGATCCATATTTTATGAGAAGAACAAAATGAATACAAATTATTAAAAGATGAATAACACAGAATAACAAAGATACAGTAAAACTGGTTTTCTATTCATTAAGTAAATAAGTTGAAACTGTAAAATGTAGCGGAAAACAAGCTTGTTGGAATGGTGGCGGGTTATCTCTAAGAAGAGATGTGACGGCTATGCTCATTCACAAGAAGATGATTACAATGAGGCTCTTAAGAGATTTTTACAATAAACAGGAATTTCAAAAACCCTATACATCCAAAAACCTAACCCTAGGAGATGAAGCGTCAAAAGTCATGTGGGCCCTGTTTGGGTAAGTTAGTACATCAACTTCCCAGGGTCGTAACTTTTGCATACAATATTTGTTTTAAGCGCATGATATCCAGTTTGAAAGGTATCGTCAAGGAGATTCATTTTGGGGGATCAATCAAAGCCCCCAGCTATGATTAAGAAGCTTGATCCCGAAAAACCTTCATTTAGGCTCTCAAAATGGCCCCGGAAAGCTAAAAATAGTAAATTGCCAGAAAACTGTTTTGAGCGAATTGGAAAAGGTGGGTGGCCACCAATATCCACCTAGATCAATAATCCCTACTTAGGAATAAACGGTCTCCATTATGTTGATTTTTCCCATCAGATGAGGAAATTTCTATTGAATTTGGCCTTGGGTGAGCCACTTGCCTTGGTGCAAGAGCTTCCCTCCTTTGACGACTCGATAAAGTTGGATCCTTTTATGTCGAGTGCCCTTGATCTGTGTGTCCACAATATGATCATTGGATTTCTGTTGCATGCAGTTAGGGTTGAGCTTTGTTGGTGTCAACTTCTCTGCTATCTATGAGGTGTCCAATAATGGTGGGAAATATGGCCGAAGGAGAGCCACATTGAAGACTGGGTGCAGGCCAAGGAAAGGGGGAATGTTGAGCTCAAAATAATTGTCACCCATGGCCTTGGTTATGGTGTACGTCCCATAACAAAGTGGGTGAAGCTTCTGATGGGGCCCTGTAAGGCGTTCTTTCTGCAAGTGCAACCAAACTTTATCTCCCACCTAAAACTTATGTGGAAACCAATGTTGATCATGGCGTTGTTTATACTTGGCATTACACTTATGTAGAATATCCTGAACCTGTTGGTGGATATGTTGGATCCTCTCAATGAACCGGGTGTCTTTGTCAACTTCTGGTGGAGAAGGGGGCTATTCAGTTGAGGTGGTCACCAGGGGTAGTGCAACATCCATGGGGCCCAATGGTTGGAATCCCAACCACACCTAAAAGGGGTTGTGGCTAGTTGAGCTATGCAGGGCTCGATTGTAGCTATGTTGGCAAGGATGATTTTAAGGGATAAATTTCTCTCATGCACTAATTTTCCATGGTTTTTCCCAAAAAACAATTCACCATTCTAAAAATGATTCGCCCAAATTCTATAGAATAAAATTATTTTACCTTAAAAATCGACAAAATTTTATACGAACTATATAAAATCCTTAGAAATTTGAATATTTTTACAAAAATATCACCAAACATTTATAGTTGGCATATGAAGCATTAGTAAGATTCTCCAAGGTTTCTACATTTTAAAATAAATCTCCATCCTTAAAATCATCCTTGTATGATGGACATAGGCAAGACTCTCATCCCATGTGCGAGGGTGTTTTGAATTGTACATGCGCAAGATATGTACGATCAGCTGATTGACGACCTCAATTTAGCCATCTGTCTGGGGGTGGAAGGCAGTGGATTTGGTGAGCTTAGTATCCAACAGTGACCAGAGTCTCGACCAGAATGTGCTAAGGAACCGACTGTCACGGTCTGAGATAATGGTTTGTGGGATCCCAAAATGTACCCATACTCATTCAAATAAGAGCTTGGAAGTGGCTTATGTTGTGATGTTATTCTTGCAGGCAGCTAGAATCGCCATCTTGGAAAAGAGATCAACAACCAAAAAAACACAGTCATTTCCCCTCTTGGTGGACAGGAGGCCCGAAATGTACTCCATTGAGATGGATTCCCATGGCCTGTTAGGTTTAGGAAGAGGGGTGTACAGACCCTATTTCTCATTGGTTGGTTTGGCAATAGCGGAGATGATGCAGAACCTGATATACTTGTTGACATCCTGTCGAAGTTTCGGCAAGTAGAAATGTTTCTACAACACTACCACTGTATTTTCAACGTTAAAGTGTCCTACCACTCGACTGTAGTGAGCTTCCCAAATCAACTTCACATGCTCGCTTGATGGAATGCAGAGATGGCCCAGACGACACAACAACCCATCTTGAATATGGAAATTAGTGACCATTGAGTTGGCGCCTAACATTTGGTAGGTGGTGGAGAATCCAAGGTCTGTCTTGTAAAGGTGGGGCCATCCGAAGGTCTCATGGCCACAAGAGTCTAGCACCATGGTGAGTGTTGCGGCTGGAGTTTGGCTGAGGAAATCAATAACTCAGTTGATAATTCATGTTTTATACTTGATGTTGAGGTGGAACTACTGTAAGTATGCAGACCACTTCTCATGGCGGTCATTTTGCAATTTTCCTTGGGTCTGCTTGAACTGTAGTGGCTTGTGATCAGTGTGGATGACTGTCTCCTTCCAAAGAATGTAATGTCTCAATTGGTGGTAATCTTGCACAATGGAGTAAATTTCTTTTTCGTAAGTAGTGTAATTATGGACAACATCTGATAGTGTCTCACTATTATATGCCACGGGGTGGTCGTGTTGAGTGAGAACGATGCCCACAGCATAGTCTGAAGCATTTGTCTCGATCTCAAAGCGATGTTGTAGGTTCGGTAATGAAATTATTGGGGATGAGCACAAACGTTTCTTCAAGTCATCGAAGGCTTGTTGTTGGGACAGACCCCACACAAATTTTTCCTTACCTCCACCCCTGGTTACTTGGCTGAGGGCCCATGTGATATGAGAGAATCCCAACACGAACCTGCGATAGAAATTGGTGCGGCCCAAGAAGCTCCGAAGTTCAGTGAGTTTGGTTGGTGTTGGCCAGTCACGGATGACCTGGATCTTGGATGGATCCACATGCACACCATGTCGATCAATGATGTAGCCTAAGTAATGGACCATGTCCATGCCGAAGGAGCATTTTTCCAAGTTTGCATATAGTTTGTGTTGTCACAGGGTGTGAAAAAACTGTTGAATATATTGCAGGTGTTCCGCCCAAGTCTTGTTGTATATGAGGAAGTCATACAGATACACCACTACAAAAGTATTGGTGAAAGGTCATAGGATATCGTCCATCATCCTCAGAAAATTTCTTGGAGCATTTGTCAAACCAAAGGGCATGACTAGCCATTCAAAAAGACCTTCTTTTGACTTGAAGGCGGTCTTCCATACATATGTCTATTCTATTGGGACCTGGTGGTATCTAGACTTCAGATCAATCTTACTGAATTATTTGTCCCCCGTGAGCTGATCAAGGAGGTCGTCGATTCAAGGAATCGAGTATCGGTTTAGGACTTTGATTTTATTCAGGGCCCAGTAATCAATGCAGAGTCGTCAGGTCCCATGTTTCTTCTTCACTAGCATGATTGGGCTCCCACAAGTCAATGACTTGGGACGTATGTTCCCCTTGTGGAGAAGTTCTTGGATTTGTCTCTTGATCTCCCCGTTTTCTAGCAGAGAGCAGCGGTAGACTGGCCCATTGGGTAGGAGTGTGCCTAGGATCAGATCGATGGGATGCTTGACCTGGCAGTGCAGAGGTACCCCGGTAGGAGAGGAGAAGATATCTAAGTATTCTTCCACGACCTTATCCACTTCCTTTTGTTGTGTGGATATATCGATCGCGAAGGCCCTAGATGTGGTTGTGATCTTTCGTTCACTCTGAGAGCGAATCATGAAGAAGAAAAATTTCTCAATCTGAGAGATGACCTTCCTGCATTGCCTGGTAGAGATCAAGGAAATAGAACTAGGAGGGGTTGCCTCTGGTATCATGTACAATTTCCTATTCAAAGTAATAATAACACTACGAGGCATAGACTCATATACAACATGATGTTTCCATAAATATGGTTGGCCCAAAAGAACATTACAAACTTCGAGAAGAGAAACATCACACAATACCTCATCTTTGAAGGGCTTGATGTCATATGACAGTCAGCACTATTGACTGACGTGGAGATCGCTTCCTTGGTGGAGCCATCCAATGGTGTAGGGTTGTGGGTGTGAGGTTGTCGGCAGGGCCAAACACTTGATGACCTCTACTAATATGAGGTTCTTCTGGCTACCGTTGTCAACGATGAAGTGCAGCGGGGTTCCTTTTACCCACATCTGTGAATGGAAGAGGTGCTCACCTTCTTCTAGCTCGTCCGGTTCACCAGGCTGGAGCTTGGTGGTAGCAACGGTGGAACTGGGCTCCACATAAATGATCTGTCTTCCCCTTTCTGGTTCTGAATCAGAGTCAGAACCCACATCTGATTCAGAAGCTTTCAGTTCAGCCACCAACGACTGCTTTGAGTGGCAGTCATCAGTGTTATGCCAATGGCTCTTATCGAAGTCGCACCACTTCTTGGTATCTTTCTTTGGATTTATGGTGTCCTTCTTTGCTTACTTCTTGGACTGGTTGTCCTGATAATGTCCATCTTTGTTATGTCCTTTATTCTATGGGTTTGGGCCGCCCCTTCCTAGATTTTGATGTGAGGGGTTCCTAGGCTCAAATTGTCGCATCTTTTATTTGAGATTTTGCTCGATTTTAATGACATATCGGTAGGTCGTGCCCAAGGACGAGATGTCCAAAAATTCCATTTTGTTCTGGATGTATCTATGCAAAGCACCACGATACTTGAGAACCAAATGTCACTCTGAATCTTTGATACCCATCTTGGTGCGCAAGGTATGGAAGATATTTTTTAACTCTGGCACTGCTTGGTCTCTTTCTTGCCGTAGTGTGGTCCATTTGGTATACAATTCATCATAACTTCCGACAGGGTAGTATTGTTCCTTAATAGCTTCCTTGAAGGATTCCCAGGTGGTCGCAACTGTAAATAATGAGGGTTCCTCTATTTCCTTTTGCTCACAGAAAGTTTCCCACCAATCTTTGACATGGGGAACGACTTTGAGGAGTGCAAAAGTAATCCTGTCTCTATTCGAAAAGTTATGGACAAAAAAATACCCTTCTAATAGATCCAACCAGTTGTCTACAACATCTATGTCTATATGACCTTCAAATATAGTAATATCGAAGTTGATTTATACCTTGAAGGGGGAGGTGCCTCCGCTCGAGGAAGATGTGTCGCCTATTGGTAGTCGTCGAAGGATTTGCGCGAAACTATCCATTATCTCGTTCCTCTGTTGCGTGAGGGATTCCTCAAGCAACATTTTGAAAGGATCTCCCATACTGTCATATTTCTTTTCTCCTTCCATGAGATGTCACTTGGGCGTGCGAGATCTTTTTTCCTCAAGAGAAAAAATCTCGAGACCCAATTCTTTGTACCCTGACCTCATTGAGGACATGCATTAAGATGACAAGGAGCAGACCGCTCTGATACCACTGATCCAGATTTTATGAGAAGAATGAAATGAATAAAAATTATTAAAATATGCTTAAAACAGAATAAGAGAGATACAGTAAAACTAGTTTTCTATTCAATAAGGAAATAAGTTGAAACTGTAAAATGCAGCGGAAAACAAGCTTGTTGGAATGGTGGCAACTTATCTCTAAGAAGAGATGTGACGACTGCGCTCATTCACAAGAAGATGATTACAATGAGGATCTGAAGGCCTTTTACAATAAACAGGAATGTCAAAAACCCTAGACATCCAAAAACCTAACCCTAGGAGATGAAGCGCCAAAAGTCATGTGGGCCTCGTTTGGGTAAGTAAGTACATCAACTTCCTGGGGTCGTAACTTTTTCATACGATCTCTGGTTTAGGTGCACGATATCCTGTTAGAAAGGTATCATCAAGGAGATTCATTTTTTGGGCTCAATCAAATCCTTCGACTATAATTGAGAAGCTTGATCCCGAAAAACCTTCATTTAGGCCCTCAAAATGGCCCCTGAAGTTAAAAACTGCTAAAAATAGTAAATTGCCAAAATTGCCAGAAAATTGTTTCGAATGAGTTGGAAAAGGTGGGTGGCCACCAATATCGACCTAGATCATGATTCATCCTGTTCTACTCGCCCATATATTTCTATCGATTATAATCAGGCTCTAATCCGACCTTTGATTTACAAGTTATGGCTTCCCGAAGTCCTTCGGGAATTCGTTGGTTGAGGGCCATGTGGTGCCCACGTGGATCCATGTCGTTCATACCATTTCTAGGTTCCTACCTCCCTCATGGATGGTTTATCCACCATCCAAACCAACAGTGAGACTTAATCCTCATCTAACACACAACTAGAGGACAATTCAACGTTCGACACTTCGACACTGAACGCCCCTTTTCTTTTATGCATGCATGTCCTCCGGAATCCTGAATTCCTGAAGGATCCCGAAATATCACCTCGTGGCTCTAACCTTCGGGCCTTTCGACTCACCCTCGACACTGTATTCCAGACCTTCGGAGTCCCGAAGTCCGAGAATTCCAAAGAGTCCACTCTTGCATGGGGTGATGTACTAGATGCGATGAAGAATATAGGTGGGTCTTGAATACTTCTCTCGCCACATGGACCAAACAGGTAATTTCCATAGATGACACATGGTAAGGTAGAGAGGAAACATGGCCCCTATAGTGGGTGACACGTGTCATGTCTTAATGGACACATAGAGTCGATGAAACGTCTAGATCCAAGTGACACATGGCACGTCAAACCTGGGTCCACATCACCCTAGGTGACATCTGCATACCACGTCACCCCGAAATGATCGCCTTCCAAGTCCTTCGATCTTACAGTCATGGTGTGTCCACGTAACCCCTAGATCTATGGCCTCTGTTACTTCGTAACTCTAGAATTTGAGGGTTTTGACTTTATGGCTTCTCCACTCTCCTAAAGTAGGACTTCGTCAAAGTATCGTATGCGGGTCCCTCTAGATGATCGCATGGTTAAGAGGGGTTATTAACGAAGTCCCCAATCCCACGTCTCTCCTCACTTCGTAGCTTTGGCCTTCGGGGAGTTTGATGCTATAGAATCTATGTTCTCCCGAAGTGGGACTTTTCCGAAGTTTCCTTGGCGTAGATCTAACGGCTAAGGGGACTCTCGAATACTATCAAATCAATGGTTTGCGTTACTTCGTGATAACTTAATGGATCAAGGTTTAATGGTGGGGCAAGTTTATCTGTCCCGGATAAGGAAAATGACATGCGTGAGTCAACCTTGTGGGTAGACACAACCATCAGTTGCCTTTGACCGGTTTATAAACGGTAGGGTCGAAACACTTTGGAGCTTCGAACTCCTAGAGTTCCAAAGCTAGAAGGCTTAACTCCTTTCGGGCCTAGCGTAGGATTCCCAGACCTTGGTCACATGGTTCCTTTGGAAACTCGTGTTTTCTATGCACTAATTCCTTTAGCCATAAATGGGTTAAGGACATGGGCATGAGCCCTCGGTCATACGATGGAGATTTTGAAGGAGGAACCCTCCTTCCACATGGTTTGAAATTGAAATTCCCGCGAGGGTAGATTCAAGAGGTCAACAAGACTTAAACATTCTAATAAATGCTACCCTGACCCTCTTGTAGGCTTACATCCCACAAATATTTAACTGCTAAATGAAGGAAACCAGACGACCATTGAAAAGCATGAGTTCACAGGGAGATAATACATACATCTACCATATTCATTCAATAAATAAATGATTCATAGACAGATAAATATATGTATTCAACCATCATTTCCATTTCAATAAACAAAGTATGAAGGTACTTATCAGAAACCATAAACCGTGAAGCGACTACTGAAAGGGGTTTCTGTTTCCACCCAACTATAGGCACAACCACTCCTGACGGGTTTATCGTTGGCCACCCCCGAGCTAGAACACGATGTTCTGAGAGAGTCTCTTTCTTCTTACTCAGCAACAATCAAGGACAGAGGTCACTCTCCTCCTCCCACGGGGTCTTGGCAGCCAATTTTCTCTATACCAAGCAAGGAGGTCTGCACGAGTACTTCCACAGTCACTCATGAACCTCGTTTATCAACTTGTAATAAAAACCATGTCAGCCACTTCTTGCACCCAGAACGAGCTTATTTATCAGTTCTTCCTCGACCCAAAGAGTTGTAACCGCTCTTTTTCTCTTCTCAAGATTGTTCTTTTTTCGACTTTGCTCTCTTCGCAAATCTGCTTTTTTTTGCTCTCTTGCCTCTGCCCATGAATCACCTCTTTCTTTCTTTCCTCAACAAGGTTGTGTGGGTCTGAATCCCCAGCCTGTGGTTAGGTCTGGAAGTGTTGGAGATGGGTACTTTGCCCCATCTCCTCATTAACTCTTAAGGAGGACTCTTCCAGCTACCACTCTAACTGGTAATTCATTTTTGGGGGAGAATTGTTCTGGGTCTGAGCCATTAATTCCATTAAGGTATTGGTTTGGTGGGAGGGGGGTCATCTCAACCATTTATGGTTCCCCTGACCATCTCTCTCATGACATCCATGGTCTATCTTGGCAAACCCCCCTTTCAACAGTTATGAAACACTTATCCATTTTCTATTAATAACATAAAATACATACATTGACCTTTTATACAAAGGTTCATCAAATCAAACATTCACACATATCTAGTCTGCCATAATCTCTTGGTGAGTTATATTTATATTTACAAACTGGGGGAAAGATGGGTATTACAACTAGGAACTTGGATTTGGAAAGAAGTTCTTCAAACATGGGCAGGGTGATCACAAGGAATCCCATCCAAATGCTCTCCAACATATAGATGACCACAACAACAAGCTTCACAAGTGCAACAACAATAGTCCAATACTATCACCTAAACACAACATGATCAAAGTTTCTATATTGATTTTTTTTTTAAAAGGAGTTTCTTGTCTTTCACTTGAAAACCATAAAATTTCCAAGATTCAAGATAAAAAGTCAAGTTTGTAAAATGATTAACAATGGTTAGTTAATGCTCTATTTTTAACTTGAACTTATAACAAAATCACATATATCTAAAATAATAAGAATAATACCATATAAAGTGCATAGTAAAGAGGAAGACTAGCACATGAGCAAGATCATAATTGATAGAGTGAATATGAGGATATATATCTAAAATAATCAGAATAATACCATATAAAGTGCATAGTAAGGAGGAAGAGTGAGACATGAGCAAGATCATAATTGATAAAGTGAATATGAGGATACATGATCTAAGATTACATCCAATGTTGCATTATGAGAGGATCACACGATCAACCTTTTATGTGATTGGAATTCATTGCAAATCTAATCTAAAGTGAAATATGATGAGAGATGTCTAAAAAAAAAATGGACGATAAAAGAGTGCTTAAAAATATTTTCTATGTGAAAAAATTATGGTATTATGGCATATTCAAAAGCATTAAATGTTAAATATGAATGTTGAAAAACATTAAATGTCAAAATAATATATATATATATATATATATATATATATATATATATATATATATATATATATATATATATATATATATATATATATTTAAAATTAAGAGGGGGTAGGGTATGTATATTTCTGTAAATTTTATTAGTCAAATTTTTGGGTGGAAAGGATCCCTTGTCCCATAAACAAGGAGATCTCATACACCAATTTGGTGTGGCTTAGTCGTGACCTTAAAAATAAATAATTATAATAATAAAATAAATAAATGACATAATGTTATAATATAAAATATATAAAAAAAAATTAAAATATATAAACTTATATAAGTTTTGAGAAAAAAATTAGAGTTATTTTCTATGTTAAATGTTTTTAATTGGTGAATATTAATATTGTTAAATTTTGATAAAAATAATTTTATATTTAATTTAATTTATCTTTTCCGAATTTTAAATTATTTAATGTTTTTGTAAATTATTGATATCTTTTAATTCTTATTTTATATTTATTAGACATTCATTTTTTCTATATTTGTGAATTATCTACAAATATTTTTTATAATAATTCTAATAAAGTGGATATTTTTTATTTGATTTTCTTCAAAAAAAAAAAAAAAAAAAAACAAATATCTTTAATAAGTTATTAAGTAAATTAAGAAAATATATTTTTACAAAATTGTAACCTTATCATTATAAATTAATTATTATCTCCTTCATTATATGGTAATTAAAAAAAAATTACTCTCATTTTCTTAATATTATTTTTGTTCTCATTATTATATTTCACTTTTAGAAATAGAAAGTAATTATTCTCTGTATTATAATTAATTTTTATTTTATCATTTAATTAAAATATATCATTACTTATTGTTTTCCTTTAATATTATTTGATTAAGATATATTACTATTTCTTTATTTAGTAAGCAATGGTATTGGAACTATTTGGATGGTTATTTTGATTGTAGACCTAACTTTATTACATGACTTCCTCCTACGTATATTCATATTCATGCTATTTTTTTCAATATATACATTCATGTGATTTGTAATAATGTTTATGATAAATTATTTATTGATTTAATTTTATTATATAAATATTTATGATTTTTTTTATTTGAAAGTGTGATATAAGATTTTTTTTATATGTAATTATAATTTTAAAAGAAATTAAATGTATTTTAGTTTTCTTATTTTATAATTTAATATTAAAAAATTATAATATCTATTTTATTTAAATAAAAATAATAAATAATAAATATAATATTTAATAAATAATAATTATTAATAAATTATATTAATTATTAAACAAAATTTAAAATATTATAATTTAAACAAATCTGCACAACATCTGCTGACATAAATCTGTTGACATAAATATGCATAAAACAGATTGGTATGTCAGAAATCTGCTGACATAAATCTGCACAACATCTGCTGACATAAATCTGTTGACATAAATATGCATAAAGCAGATTGGTATGTGAGAAATCCGCTGACATAAATCTGCACAAAATCATTGGTTTCAAACTTTTCAAACATTGGAGTTGATGGTAAGCTGAGATATAAGCACCTGTCCTAGAGTTGTTCTCACAATCTATTGTTATTTGACAATGTTTTCACCAGACCTGTAATTTCAAATTTACTTTACCTATCAAATGAAAATTTGGTGAAGGTTATTTGGTTTTTATGGGGTCATTTTATGTTTTTGGTTGATACATGAGTGCCAATTTTTTTATACTATATGTTTTGGTGGGGAAATAAAAACATAACTAAAACATTTCCACCAAATTAGTTGCAAATTGCAAGCGGCCATCAGTAGTGATTGAGTTCAAATTTTACATCTAAACTTTGAGTAAATCAATGAAGTGTAAGGAAACTAGTTGTAGGGCAACATCAAATTTCATTTACTCTTAGAATGAACCTATCAAATTTGTAGCTGCAGTAGGTTTCAGTAGACCTTAAGTAAGCTAAGTACCTACCATAAATTATGACTTGATACCTTACCTAATAAACTTAATAAACTTAGATTTAACTTGTTCGGATTTTACATACAGATAAATGTTGACCTGCAGATAGATTTGGTATCTAACTGTCAAATACTTCTTAAAATGAAAAAAAAAAACGTCCTATAAAACAACGTCAAATTCCAGGCCTGGTTCTCATCAAATTCCAGGCCTAGTTCTCACAATATGGGGATGTAAATCGTTGTAATCTTTACGCGACTTTATTTCTGTGTTGATGCATGGAAATCCAAATGTTAGAACCTCTTGCTCCCTCTGCAAATTAGCTTTGCACGTGAATAACAGTTTTATAACCAAACAGAAAAATGTCTATCCCTATTTCATTCCGTCTTCTCTTTCTCAACTTTATGTTAACAGAAATGTCAAAAAAATCTGAGATGGAAAGACGGGGAAGTGAGATAAATGTACATTAGTATTAATTTCAAAAATACATTGTTCGAAAGGTCGAGAGAGGATCTAAGTGTTATTTATTTATCCAAGGAGTGAAGAGAATATTCAATTAACGAAACTTTTCATTCGAACAATGCTTAGGGTTTAATGTTTATATCCCTCAATAAGCTCCGCGATTGGTATTTGCAGGCAGCTGCGTGTAAATATGTTTTATAAACGATCTCCAATTTTATATATTGAATTATTTACTGACATAAAATCTCACACTTAATCCAAACATGATCCAAATATAAAGATCTCCCCTTCTCACACTTAATCCAAACATAAAGATTTCCCAGTCCACTTCTATATACGTGGAATTATTCACAATAGACAATCTTACACTTTAATCCAGACATAAAGATCTCCTACCTAATCCAAACATAAATATCTCCAACTACATAAATTACCACATAAAATCTCAACATAAGCTATMCCACTGTTATAAAATCTGCAACTTAACAAGAACTTCATAGGCAATTCTGGACGAGGTGTGACAAGTCCCATAGTTTCTTTATTCCCACTCCCTTCTGAGACATGCAACAGTTTAATCATTCATTGTATGCACTGATGCGAGGCGACACAGCGGGATTGCGATCCAGTTTTTGCATTTCTCGAACAAAAGACTCCAAATTCGTATACGAAGATCCTCCTCTGTCCACGGCGATTTTAGCATGCTTACTCAGCGCCTCGGCTCTCCTTCTCATGGTCTTTCCTTGTTCCTCAGCCAAAAGCATGATGACAGCT
>ML797388.1:124731-141777 GCA_009831015.1 Picea engelmannii
GTCGATTGTCATATGGCATCCAACCCTTCAAGGATGAGGTATTATGTGATGTTGGCCCACTATATGTCTGTGATGTTCTCTTGGGCCAACCATATATGTGGAAGCGCCACGTTGTTTATGAGTCTCGACCCCACTATGTCATTGTTTCTTTGGGGGGTCATCTCTATAGAATACTAGAGGTAGTTCTTACTATTGTTCCACCTAAAAAGTGTCATAAGGTAGTATCTCATACTACAAAATTCATCTTCTTCACAATTTGTTCAAAAGGGGAACATAAGGACACTGCAACCACTATAGCCTCGCCCCCTGCACCTTCTATACAACAGAAGCAGGTCAACAAGGTTGCAGTAAAGCACAAATATTCCTTCTACACACCTTCCTCTAATGTAGCTCAAATTGTTGAACAACCTTAGCTTCAACAGGTTCATGACAGACTTCCACAAATTAAGCAACGCGACATCTCCAACAATACAAGCAGCTCACTAGGATGCAGATCTAGAAAATGATTTTCCCTCTCCCCCGGGAAATCAACGCAATGGATAACATTGCTTCCTAAGGAGGGAGGATTGATCCAGGTGGATATCGGTGGCCAACCACCTTTTCCGACTAGCTCAAAATAGTTTTTTGGAAATTTTGGCAATTTACTATTTTTAGCAGGTTTTAACTTCCGGGGCCATTTTGAGGGCCTAAATGAAGGTTTTTCGAGATCAAGGTTCTCAATGATAAACAAAGGCATGATTGATACCCCAAAATGAAACTCCTCGATGATACCTTTCCAACGAGCTATCATACGCTTAAAATGGAGATCGTATGCAAAAGTCTTGACCCCGGGAAGTTGATGTACTAACTTACCTAAACGTGGCCCACATGATTTTTGGCGCTTCATCTCCTAGAGTTAGTTTTTTGGATGTCTAGGGTTTTCAGAATTCCTATTTATTGTAAAAAGGCCTTCAGAGCCTCATTGTAATCATCTTCTTGCGAATGCGAGTAGCCGTCACATCTCTTCTCAGAGATAAGTTGCAACCATTCTATCAAGTCTTTCACTCCGTATTTTACAGTCTCTGTACATTTATTTCATTAATAGAAATAGTGCATTACTATATATATGTGTTTATGGTTGCATCTCTGATATATTTCTGTTATATTATTTAATATCTACAATATCTCTGTGCATTTCTTTATTATATCTTTGATCTCATTTTGTGCCGAAAATAATATGGATCAGTGGCATCATAGCAGGTTGTTCTTGGTCGTTTTTTTCAGTTCATGTCCCCGACGAGGTCTGAGTATAGCAAGTTGGGTCTCGAGCTTATCTCTCTTGAGGACAATCTCTCTCGCACACCTAAGAAACCCTCAATGGCGGAAGAAAATAAAAACGACGGAGAAGACGATCCTATCAGTCTGTTGCTTGAGAAAGCTCTCATGCAACAGAGGAACGAAATGATGGATAATTTTTCCCACATCCTTCAACGTCTGCCGATAGCAACAGACGCATCTTCATCAAGCGTCCACTTTGGAGGCACCTCGCCTTTCAAGGTGCAAGTTAATTTTGATATTCCTGTATTTGAAGGACAGATAGATGTAGAAGCCCTAGAAAAATGGTTAAATATGCTATAAGGTTATTTCTCTGTTCACAAATTTTCCGACAAATAAAAGATCACCTTCGCACTCCTTAAAGCTCTCCCCCATGTAAAACATTGGTGGGAAACTTATTGGGAGTAGAGTTCCACAGAGGAGTCTGAAATATATGGGGCCGATCACACTTGGGATTTTTTTGTGGATGCAGTAAAGGAACAATATTACCCTATTGGCAACTATGAGGACCAATACATGAGATGGACCACACTGCGGCAAGAGAGGGGACAAGAAGTTCTGTAGTTCACCAATACTTTCCATACCTTGCACACCAAGCTGGGTATCAAAGACTCCGAATGAAATTTGGTTATGAAATACCATGGGGCTCTACAGAGATACATCCAAAATGAAATGGATTTTTTGGACATCTCAACACTCGGTGCTGCCTACCGATATGTTGTTAAAATCAAGCAGAAATTTAAGCACCAGAACAAATGGGATTTTGGTTCTACAAATCCACAAAAACCAAAGTATGACAAAGATGTCCCTAACAAACAATCTCCCAAAAACCATTCCAAGCCACATAAAAAGAAGGGTCACGGGAAGACAAAGAAGGACACCGGAAAATGGTGTGATTTCCACAAAATCCCCTGGCACAACACCGATGAATGTCACTCAAAACATTCATTAGTGGCCGAGATCAAAGATAAGGAGTCGAACCCTGATTAAGAATTTGATTCTGAAAATACTGGTAAAAGACAGATCATTGACGCAAACCCCACTGCTATTGTCCCGCAGCAATTCAACCAGAAGAACCAACAGATCCTAAAGAGGGGTAGCGCTTTTTTTATTCACATATGTGTGTGAAGGGGACCCCACTGCATTTTATTGTTGATAGCAGAAGCTAGAATAACCTTATATCAACAGAGGTCGTCAAACAGTTGGGATTGTCGACAGCACCACACCCGCATCCATACAACATCGGGTGGCTTCGCCAAGGACGAGATCTTCATGTCAGCCAGTAATGTCGATTTTCATATGGCATCCAACCCTTCAAGGATGAGTTATTATGTGATGTTTCCCCACTAGATGTCTATGATGTTCTCTTGCTCCATCCATATATGTGGAAGCACCACGATGTTTATGAGTCTCGACCCTGCAGTGTCATTGTTTCTCTGGGAGTTCATCTCTATAGAATACCAGAGGTAGTTCCGACTACTGTTCCACCTAAAAAGTGTCACAAGGTAGTATCTCATACTGCAAAATTCATCTTCTTCACAATCTGTTCAAAAGGGGAACATAAGGACACTACAACCACTATAGCCTCGCCCCCTCCACCTTCTATACAACAGAAGCAGGTCAACAAGGTTGCAGAAAAGCACAAATATTCCTTCTACACACCTTCCTCTCATGTAGATCAACTTCTTGAATAGCCTCAGATTCAATAGGTTCATGACAGACCTCCACAAATTAAGCAGTGTGACGTCTCTAGCAATACAAGCAGCTCACCAAGATGCAGATCCAGCAAATTCTTTTCCCTCTCCCCTAGGAACTCAACGCAATGGATACCATTTCTTTCTAAGGAGGGAGGATTGATCCAGGTGGATATCGGTGGCCACCCACCTTTTTCGACTAGCTCAAAACAGTTTTCTGGCAATTTTGGCAATTTACTATTTTTAGCAGGTTTTAACTTCCGGGGCCATTTTGAGGGCCTAAATGATTTTTTTTTGATATAAATGTTCTCAAATATATTCGAATGCATTATTGATCCCCCAAAATGAATCTCCTCGATGATACCTTTCCAACGAACTATCATATGCCTAAAATGGAGATCGTATGCAAAAGTTACGACTCCAGGAAGTTGATGTACTAACTTAACCAAACGGGGCCCATGTGACTTTTGGCATTTCATCTCCTAGGGTTAGGTTTTTGGATGTCTAGGGTTTTGGGCATTCCTATTTATTGTAAAAAGGCCTTCAGAACCTCATTGTAATCATCTTCTTGCGAATGCAAGCAGCTGTCACTTCTCTTCTCAGAGATAAGCTGCCACCATTCTATCGAGTCTTTCACTCTGTATTTTACAGTCTCTGTACATTTATTTCATTAATAGAAATCGTCTATTACTGTATATCTGTGTTTATGGTTGCATCTCTGATATATTTCTATTATATTATTGAATATCTTCGATATCTCTGTGCATTTATATATTATATCTCCGATCTCATTTCGTGCCGAAAATAATCTGGATCAATGGTATCATAGCAGGTTGTTCTTGGTCATTTTCTTCAGTGCATGTCCCCGACGAGGTCTGAGTATAGCAAGTTGGGTCTCAAGCTTGTCTCTCTTGAGAACATTCTCTCTCTCACACCCAAGAAACCCTCAATGGTGGAAGAAAACAAAAACGACGGAGCAGACGATCCTGTCAGTCGGTTGCTTGAGCAAACTCTCATGTGACAGGGGGACGAAATGGTGTAGAATTTTTCATACATCCTTCAACGCCTGCTAATAGAAATAGGTGCATCTTCATCAAGCGACCACTTTGGAGGCACCTCACCTTTCAAGGTACAAGTTAATTTTGATATTCCTGTAATTGAAGGACATATAGATGCAAAAGCCTTAGACAAATGGTTAAATATGCTAGAAGGTTATTTCTCTGTTCACAAATTTTCCGACAAAGAAAAGATCACCTTCACACTCCTTAAAGCTCTCCCCCATGTCAAACATTGGTGGGAAACTTATTGGGAGCAGAGTTCCATAGAGGATTCTGAAATATATGGGGTCGATCCCACTTGGTATTTTTTTGTGGATGCGGTAAAGTAACAATATTACCCTATTGGCAATTATGAGGACCAGTACATGAGATGGACCACACTATGGCAAGAGAGGGGCCAAGCAGTTTTGGAGTTCACAAATACCTTCCATACCTTGCGCACCAAGCTGGGTATCAAAGACTCTGAATGAAATTTGGTTCTGAAATACCGTGGGGCTCTACACAGATACATCCAAACTGAAATGGATTTTCTGGACATCTCATCACTCGGTGTTGCCTATCGATATGTTGTTAAAATCGAGCAGAAATTTAAGCACCAAAACAAACGGAATTTTGGTTCTGCAAATACGCAACAACCAAAATATGACAAAGACGTCCCTAACAAACAGTCTCCCAAAAACTAGTCCAAGCCACATGAAAAGAAGAGTCACAGGAAGACAAAGAAGGACACTGTAAAATGGTGCAATTTCCACAAAAAACCATGGCACAACACTGATGAATGTTGCTCAAAATAGTCATTGGTGGCCGATATCAAAGACAAGGATCCGAGCCCTAATTCAGAATCTGATTCTGAAAATACTGGTAAAGGATAGATCATTGACGCAGACCCCACTGCTATTGTCACGACCACAAGAATTCAACTAGAAGAACCAACAAATCTTGGAGAGGGGGAGTTCCTTTTTCATTCACAGATGTGGGTGAAGGGGACCCCATTGTATTTTATTGTTGATAACGGAAGCCATAAGAACCTCATCTCAGTAGAGGTCATCAAACAGTTGGGATTGTCGACAACACCACACCCACAACCATACAACATCAGGTGGCTTTGCCAAGGATGAGATCTTTGTGTCAGCCAACAATATCGATTGTCATATGTCATCCAACCTTTCAAGAATGAGGTATTATGTGATGTTTCCCCACTAGATGTTTGTGATGTTCTCTTGGTCCAACCATATATGTGGAAGCGTCACGCTGTTTATGAGTCTTAACCCCGCAGTTTCATTGTTTCTCTGGGGGGTCATCTCTACAGAATACCAGAGGTAGTTTTGACTATTGTTCCACCTAAAAAGTGTTGCAAGGTAGTATCTCATACTGCAAAATTCATCTTGTTCACAATCTGTTCAAAAGGGGAACAGAAGGACACTACAACCACTATAGCCTCACCCCCTGCACCTTATATACAACAGAAGAAGGTTGACAAGGTTGCAGAAAAGCACAAATATTCCTTCTACACACATTCCTCTCATGTAGCTCGACTTGTCAAACAACCTCAACTTCAACAGGTTCATGACAAACTTCCACAAATGAAGCAGTGCAACATCTCCAGCAATACAAGCAGCTCACCAAGATGCAGATCCAGCAAATGCTTTTCCCTCTCCCCCAGAAACTCAACGCAATGGATACCATTGCTTCCTAAGGAGGGAGGATTGATCCAGGTGGATATCGGTGGCCACCCACCTTTTTCGACTGGTTCAAAATAGTTTTCAGACAATTTTGGCAATTTACTATTTTTAGCAGGTTTTAACTTCTGGGGCCATTTTGAGGGCCTAAATGAAGGTTTTTCAAGATTGAAGTTCCCAATTATAGGATAAGGCATGATTGAGCCCCCAAAATGAGTCTCCTCGACGATACCTTTCCAACGAGCTATCAAACGCCTAAAATGGAGATCGTATGCAAAAGTAACGACCCCGAGAATTTGTTGTACTAACTTACCCAAACATGGCCCACATGACTTTTGGCACTTCATCTCCTAGGGTTAGGTTTTTGGATGTCTAGGGTTTTTTGCATTCCTATTTATTGTGAAAATACCTTTAGAGCCTCATTGTAATCATCTTCTTGCGAATGCGAGTAGCCATCACATATATTCTCAAAGATAAGCTACCACCATTCTATCGAGTCTTTCACTCTGTATGTTATAGTCTCTATACATTTATTTCATTAATAGAAATCATGTATTACTGTATATCTGTGTTTATGGTTACATATCTGATATATTTCTGTTATATTATTGAATATCTGCAATATCTCTGTGCATTTCTTTATTATATCTCTGATCTCATTTCGTGTCGAAAATAATCTGGATCAGTGGTATCAGAGCAGGCTATTCTTAGTCATTTTTTTCAGTGGATGTCCCCGACGAGGTCTGAGTATAGCAATTTGGGTCTCGAGCCTGTCTCTCTTAAGGAAAATTACTCTTTCACACCCAAGAAAACCTCAATGGCGGAAGAAAAGAAAAACGATGGAGCAGATGATCTTATCAGTCTGCTACTTGAACAAGCTCTCATGCGACAGAGGGACGAAATGATGGAGAATTTTTCCCACATCCTTCAACACCTGTCGATAGCACCAGGCACATCTTCATCAAGAGGCCACTTTGGAGGCACCTTTCCTTTCAAGGTACAAGTTAATTTTGATATTCCTGTATTTGAAGGAAAGATAGATGCAAAAGCCCTAGACAAATGGTTAAATCTGCTAAAAGGTTATTTCTTTGTTCACAAATTTTCCGACAAAGAAAAGATCACCTTTGCACTCCTTAAATATCTCCCCCGTGTCAAACATTGGTGGGAAACTTATTGGGAGCAGAGTTCCACAAAGGAGTTTGAAGTATATGGGGTCGATCCCACTTTGGATTTTTTTGTGGATGCGGTAAAGGAACAATATTACCCTATTGGCAACTATGAGGACCAGTACATGAGATGGACCACACCGCGGCAAGAGAGGGGCCAAGAAGTTTCGAAGTTCACCAATACCTTTTATACCTTGTGCACCAAGCTGGGTATCAAAGACGCTGAATGACATTTGGTTATGAAATACTATGGGGCTCTACACAGATACATCCAAACTGAAATGGATTTTCTGAACATCTCATCACTCGGTGTTGCCTATCGATATGTTGTTAAAATCGAGCAGAAATTTAAGCACCAGAAAAAACGGGATTTTGGTTCTGCAAATATGCAACAACCAAAGTATGACAAAGACGCCCCTAACAAACAGTCTCCTAAAAACCATTCCAAGCCACATGAAAAGAAGGGTCACGGGAAGACAAAGAAGGACATCAGAAAATGGTACGATTTCCACAAAATCCCCTGGCACAACACCGATGAATGTTGCTCAAAATAGTCATTGGTGGCTGAGATCAAAGACAAGGAGTCGAACACTGATTCAGAATCTGATTCTGAAAATATTGGTAAAGGAAAAATCATTGACGCAGACCCCAGTGCTATTGTCGCAACTGCAGCAATTCAACCAGAAGAAACAAAAGATACTGAAGAGGGGGAGCGCCTTTTTCATTCATATATGTGGGTGAAGGGTACCCCGCTGCATTTTATTGTTGATAGCGGAAGCCAGAAGAACCTCATCTCAGAAGAGGTCGTCAAACAGTTGGGATTGTCGACAACACCACACCCACAGCCATACAACATAGGGTGGCTTTGCCAAGGACGAGATCTTCATGTCAGCTAGCAATGTCGATTGTCATATGGCATCCAACCCTTCAAGGATGAGGTATTATGTGATGTTGCCCCACTAGATGTCTGCGATGTTATCTTGGGCCAACCATATATGTGGAAGTGCCACGTTGTTTATGAGTCTCGACCCCGCAGTGTCATTGTTTCTCTGGGGGGTCATCTCTACAGAATACCAGAGGTAGTTCTGACTACTGTTCCACCTAAAAGGTGCTGCAAGTTAGTATCTCATACTGCAAAATTCAACTTCTTCATAATTCGTTCAAAAGGGGAACATAAGGACACTACAACCACTATAGCCTCACCCCCTGCACCTTCTATACAACAGAAGCAGGTCGACAAGGTTGCAACAAAGCACAAAGATTCCTTCTACACACCTTCCTCTCATGTAGCTCGACTTTTTGAATAGCCTCAGCTTCATCATGTTCATGACAAACTTCCACAAATTAAGCAGCGCGGCGTCTCCAGCAATACAAGCAGCTCACCAAGATGTAGATCAAGCAATTTTTTTTCCCTCTCCCCCGGGAACTCAACGCAATGGATACCATTGCTTCCTAAGGAGGGAGGATTGATCCAGGTGGATATCAGTGGCCACCCACCTTTTTCGACTGTCTCAAAACAATTTTCTTGCAATTTTGGCAATTTACTATTTTTAGCAGGTTTTAACTTCCGGGGCCATTTTGAGGGCCTAAATGAAGTTTTTTCAAGATAGAGGTTCTCAATGATAGCCAAAGGCATGATTGATCCCCCAAAATGAATCTCCTCGATGATACATTTCCAATGAGTTATCATACGCCTAAAACGGAGATCATATGCAAAAGTTACGACCACGGGAAGTTGATGTACAAACTTACCCAAATGGGGCCCACGTGACTTTTGTCTCTTCATCTCCTAGGGTTAGGTTTTTGGATGTCTAGGGTTTTTTGCATTCCTATTTATTGTAAAAATTCCTTCAGAGCCTCATTGTAATAATCTTCTTGCGAATGCGAGTAGCCGTCACATCTCTTCTCAAAGATAAGCTGCCACTATTCTATCGAGTCTTTCACTTTGTATTTTACAGTCTCTGTACATTTATTTCATTAATAGAAATCGTGTATTATTGTATATTTGTGTTTATGGTTGCATCTATGATATATTTTTGTTATATTATTGAACATCTGCGATATCTCTATGCATTTCTTTATTATATCTCCGATCTCATTTCGCACCGAAAATAATCTGGATCAAAAGCCCACTTGCTTCTACCTTTGTTATCTCTTCTCCTTGACCCTATCTCTAGATGGAATTTCTTCTCCACCTATCCAATATCGCCTTGAATCACATTCCTTCTTGATCCAATCCTCTTAGAAAAAGTCCTTCTTTTCTCTTAATAATATCAAGTGTCATATCTTTCACCCTAGCCTTTCTTTTATAATATTGAGTTATGACCTAACTCTATTCTCCAAGTGATTGATAATTGAGATTACTTCTCACCTCACTTGATATCAATGGTTGTTATTTAATTCACTAATTCTAATTAAAGCATTTCTTTAAATAAAAGTCAACTTACTAATAAAATCAATTTACTTTAATAATTCCTTTAATTAAAGTAAAGTATCAAGGTAGAAGTATTTGGATGAATTCCACGCATCTAGACAATTAGACCTATGCAGAAATACTTGTTCCATGCTACCACTCCGAGTTTGTCTCTGAAGAACACAAACTTTTGTTTAACCAAGGGTTTGGTCAGAATATCTACAACCTTCTCATATGTGGAAATATATTGAAGCTTCACTTCTCCCTTCTAAATCCTATCTCGAATGAAGTGGTATATGATCTCAATATACTTGGACCTATCATGGAATACTAGATTCTATGAGAGTTTGATACAACTATGATTATCATATCATATCACCGTAGGTTCCAACTCCTAATCAAATAAACCTATAAGAAATTTGTGAAGCCAAATTTCTTCACATTTAACCATACTCACTACCATATACTCTGTCTCTATTGAACATAGTGCTACAAATGCCTGCTTCATACGGAACTAAGTAATCATTGTTGATCCTAAGTTGAAGAAACACCCTAAGGTGCTCTTTCTATCTACTGTACTCCCTTCCCAATCTAAGTCTAAGTATCTCTTGTTGGCATAGGGGTAGACCCAGGGTTCAACGCTTCAACAACGCACCAACAAAATCCTAACTATTGGCCCTTTCGGTAACACCTACGAAGCAGATGAAGTCTCACCCGAGGTAGAGGTAGGGGGGTTGCATGATTCATGTGTCTGCAACCTAGATGGGACACAGATCTGTGATCACAATACTTAACAAAGCACTTAACAATTAACATTCCTTATTCTTTAACCCTTATTCACATTGCATGTTAAACCCTGATTACAGAACAACGTAGCAACAACCAAGATCCAGCACATCTAACCATTTAGCATATAGCATCAAAGTAGATCTAACATTCATTCACATCACAAAGCACTAAGAATCAATTGGATCTATCCTACATCTAGATTAATCAAATAAGTACATAAACAACATGAATACCATAGCACAAATCACATCGATACAAGATATGCGTGGTTCACCCCAGTGTGGAGCTATGTCCACCAACTCTTCTTCTCTGCTTTATTAGTCTCTTCAATCTCTTTACAAGAACCAAGACACAAGGCCAACTCCACATAGGACATGAGATCTATGCGTACCTCGCCAGATCCTCCTTCCCTGATTTAGCTCAAATCATAAAGCCTTACATAGTCTGTGCACAAAGCACTTACAAAATGTTTGCACTTAGCTCTGCAAGCCTTAACACATCTTCCTGCACATAGCTAATATTAGCACTAAGCCATCATCTCTCTAGGTATATGTTCTTACATCACCTAACTACTTATTTATACATTACCAAAGGGCCTAAACATGGGAAAAACCCATGGGCCGACATCCCATACCCGTTACATAAACCCTAAAACCCAAAATTCCCGCAAAAAGGGTGAGATCCCACGATCTTTTCTTTGCCTGGACGCTCCGTCTTCGACCAGCCTGTCAAAGTCCCAAAAATGGTCAAACACAACCAATGTTTCCACAAAACTTGGTCGAGAGCAAAGAGGCCCCCAACACTCACTTGTGATTCATCCAGAGTCACTCTGATCTGGGCAACACTGCCTCAAAGGCCTCGAGCTTATCTCAATATGCCTCGACTTGTTGCTTCGCCAAATCCTCCTACTCAGTGAACTCCTGAATGACTTGCTCGGTGACATGCCCTTCCAGGCATTGTTCCACTGTTGCGACCAACTGCTCCAGTTGTGATCCTTGTCCTATGATCTCTTCAAAGAGGGTGCAGGCTTCGTCCTACACTGACTGGAGTCATTGTGTCACCTCCATCACTCTACTCTGGATAGCAGTGACCTACTGCTAAACTGTGTGCTTCTCCTACGATCTCTTCATTTTCTCAACGATTGTAAGTTGCTTCAACTGTGCTTTCACTGCCGATGCATGTTGCTTTGCCTCCTGGAGTTGTGCCTCCAATATCCTCATCTTTGGGTATTCTACAAGGTGCTCATAAGTCTACGCACTTTGGTTACTTAATTGATTGCATTCTAAGGCTAACGCCCTGATTATTTCTACTACGCTAAGGTCGCCTGACATGCATGCTCATGATCGAATATCTCGAGTAGGCGAACGGATACTCAGGGTAAGAAACGGGTGGTGAGGTCTCAAAAGAACAATGTGATAGCAATCAGTTCTTTGTTAGCTTGGATAATCACAATTTTCAAAAAGTGGTCCAAGTGAGGCATTCGAAGGATTAAATAGGCAACAACATAATGGATTCCTCCAATGGGTCAAAATGCCTTAATCAATACAATTCCATCCATTATGACGCGGTCTCAATAGTCTCATGGTGATCTTGTCCACAATAACTATGTTTTTAACCATTCTGGAGCATCATTCTAACGGTAGGGATGCCTCCAAAAGTCATATAGCTTCGTCATGGCGAAGTTCCATTCTGCGTTGTTTTTCTATTTCGGCGATGTTTAATTTCTGTAAGCCCGCTTCCTGCAAGGTCTTCGCTGGAACCTCCAGCAGTCTTTCTAACTTTTCTTTCTTCTTACTGAGCTTTCTAGCCTTCTTCCCTGTGATATGAGTTTCTGGATTCCTCTTTCCATTTGTATTCTTATCTTCTCTTAGCATAGTAACTTCGCACTATTGATGTTCTCTCAAAAGTTTCACATGCAATATCTCTTCTCTTACTACTTCTGGGGTAGGTTCTCTTCTCTCCTACATGGATAGGTTCTTTAAGCCTTCTTGTGTTCTTTCAGCTTCGACATCTAGGTCTTTGGTCCTAAGTTGCTTCGAATTGTCCTCTTATTCTTCTATTAGTCATGATATTTTCTTGGCTATGAAGTCCCTTAATTCTTGTTTTTTCTATTATGTGGCTTCCTCTTCTGCTTTCCTCCGGATCGGATCTTCCTCAATCCAAGTCTTTCCTAACAAAATTGCAAAAGGAGCGTTGTTCTCAACAAACTTAATGACCTCAAAGTCTTCTTCAGTCATTTCTCCATGAGAAATCATAGGTACATGAGTAAGACTTCCACATACGGTTATCATCTTTCCTTTAAACAATATTATCCCTCCTAGTGAAGTAATCATAACAGGCTTTCCCAAAATTTCCCAAGTGCTTTCTGGCATGATATTCACCTATGTTTCTTCATCCAATATATAGTCTATGTCGAAGTCTCCTATTCTTGTTTCTACGCACTCCTTCTCTTTTAATATTTCTGGTAAACTGATGTCTATGTGATCATTCAATGTTTCTTTCAGTTGTAATAGCATAGTCTCTGATTTTTTCTGATTCTCTAACATATACTTAGTTTCTTGACCTTCTTCATGGTTTTCTTGTCTCAAGTTCATATTCTCAACTTTATCAATCATTCTAAGGAAATCCAAAACCTCATGACCAACAACTTTACAACAAAGACAAATAGAACCGACACAAGGGAATTCTTTAGCAAGATGTCCCGGTCTTCTACAGTTATAACACAGAGTCAATCATCTCTTTCTCTTAAATGATCTCCAACCTTTCCTATAATGCGCACTAGGATCACAGTGATGGAACTGAAATCTACAAAAATTCTTTCTAGGGTCCTACATCCATTTGTCAGTCCAAAAATGATTTCTATGCATAAGAATAACATATATTCCACTATTTCTATCAAATCTATTCATATCAAACATTCTTTCTTCTAACGGTGCCCTAGTTTTGAGAATAGGACCAAATATATCAAACATACCTAGATCCATACTTTAGAAGCAAAAATGTCCACTTACCTTACCTTTATCAGAGCACAAAGCTTAAGATCTTACCTCTTTCTTCCGATCAAGCTTCCTTCTATTAGCACAGAGCTTCGCAAGTCAAGTAGAATATTGCGCACTACAACAACAAATCTACGCAAAGAGCTTTCTCTTTTCTTCAGTTCCCAGCAATCACAGTTTCAGGTCACGGCAACGGAACCATTTGTTGGTACATGGGCATACCCAAGGTTGAATGCTTCAACAATGCACCAAAAAAACCCTAACTACCAGCCCTTTCGGCAACACCTGTGAAGCAGATGAAGTCTCACTCGAGGTAGAGGTAGGGGGGTTGCAGGACTCAGGTGTTTGCAACCTAGCTGAGACACAGATCTATGATCACAATACTTAACAGAGAACTTAGCAATTGACATTCATTATTCTTTAAACCTTATTCACATCACAGGTTAAACCCTGATTATAGAACAACACAGTAACAACTAAGATTCATCACATCTAACCATTCAACACATAGCATGAAAGTAGATCTAACATTCATTCACATCACAAAGCACTAAGAATCAGCTGGATCAATCCTACATCTAGATTAATAAAATAAGTACATAAACAGCATGAACACCATAGCACAAAGCACATTGAAATAGGATATACGTGGTTCACCCTAGTGTGGGGCTACGTCCACCAACTCTTCTTCTTTGCTTTATTAGTCTCTTCAATCTCCTTACAACCACCAATCCACAAGGCCAACTCTGCATAGGACAGGAGATCTGTGTGCACCTCGCTAGATCCTCCTTCCCCGAGTTAGCTCAAAGCACAAAGCCTTAGACAAACTGTGCACAAAGCACTTACAAAACGTTTTCACTTAGCTCTGCAAGCCTTAACACATCTTCTTGCACATAGCTAATATTAGCACTAAGCCATCGACTCTCTAGGTATATGTTCTTACATCACCTAGATGCTTATTTATACATTACCAAAGGGCCTAAACATGGGAAAAACCCATGGGCCGACACCCCATACCCATTACATAAACCCTAAAACCCAAAAACCCTGCAAAAAGGGCGAGATCCCGTGATATTTGCTTTGCCTGGGCACTTCGTCTTCGACTAGCCTGTCGAAGTCCCAAAAATAGTCAAACACGACCAATTTTTCCACAAAACTTGGTCGAGGGCCAACATCCCTACAAATCCACTCCATCTCCTCCAAGATACCTCAATTCATACTCCACTATACCTCTCAAGTACCTGAGCACATGTTTTGTTGTTATCCAATGCACCTACCTCAGCTCCACCATGAACTAACTCAAGGTGTTCACAAGAAAACATATATATGGACTGGTTTTGACCATATACATCAAGGATCCTATCAACTTCCTATCTATCCTGGGATCCACAATCTTTGAATATAAAGTGACAACCTTGTTCAGATTGGTAACCATAGGTGTACCTATCGGTCTACAGTCCTCCATCCTAAATATGCTCAATATCTCAATTGTGTACTTCCCTTTTCCAAGGAATATCTCTCCTGATACATTCCATACCTCTAACCCCAAGAAATAATGCATCAAGTCAATGTCTTTCATGTCAAAATCAATATCCAAATCTACTTTGCATTGTGTAATAAGCTCCTCTACACCTGTGAAAAACAAATCATCTTTGTACATAACTAAGATGAGTGGATCAACCCCAACAAGTATGAAGTACAAGTTAGGATCTGCCTCACTCTTGGTAAATCCCATACTCTGCAAGTATCCTTCAATTCTGGAATACCATGCTATGGGTGTATGTTTGAGTCAGTATAAGGCTTTCTTAAGACTACACACATGAGACTCCCTCCCATGTACCTCAAAGCCCTAAGGTTTATCTATGTATACTTCCTCCTCAATGATATCGTTTATGAAAGTTTTATTCACATCCATATGATGAATCCTTCACCTCATACGGAGGCTATAGAAATAACAACTTGAAAAGAAGCATACCCGGTGACTGGAGAAAATGCCTCTCCGTAGTCCACTCCCTCTTTCTGGGAGAACCCTCTCTCCATAAAAATCAGCATGAAATTCTTGATGCTACCATTTTCAACATGCTTGATCTTGTAGAGCCACCTAGAACCCACAAATGACTTCCCCTCCATTCTCATCTCTATGTACCAAACATCATTTCTCATAATAGAGGTGTACTCCTCTACCATGGAATCCCACCATACATGTTGATCTGTCGCTTCCTCAAAATTGGAAGGCTCGGCATCAATGATGCTACTCATAAGCAACATATAGTTTGAAAATGTAACGTACCTAGCCACCAAGGTTGGGCCACACTACTTCAAATAACACTTCAAGAATAGATTTTGAATTCTTATATAATTTAATTAACAAAGAAGCATGAAAGAAACACCATAAGAGAACATGCAATAATCAAGATTCATGCTATACTTTAAAATAATTCTTAAACATGCCATGCATAACAATGAACAAAAATCAAGCACAGTGTAAATATGAATCTAAGAGAAAACAATTAATACACAACGAAAATAAATATACCATCAAAGGAAACCATGATAGAGAGAACTTATCTTAAATAAATCCAATCACCAATTGATTGTAGACCAAGGACACTCCACCCAAACTTATACATTGTTGTTCCAAATCTCAATAGAAGGTCACCCTTGAGCTAGGGCTATGAATCCACAAGGATAGGTTCCAAAGCGACACTCAGCTTCCCAAACCAATCAACACTCAAGATCTCGTAGGTTTCTCAACACACAACAATCCAAAGTACACCATATATCTTCTCTCCAACCTGCACCACCCAAAGACAATGAACCACCTTCACTGCCACACAATCCCTCATGTTGTGTACTTATTTTGGGGGCTCCAGTGCATGTGGTCCAAAATCTCCATGCTAGGAATCTTAGGAATCACAATTCTGAAAAAATGTTAGCACGTGCCAATGCATCTCAGGCATGTAGGCACCAATTCATGGTTGGAATACACCAGTAATTATTACAACCAACAAACAATGGCTTATTTCCTCAACAATATGTCCCCCATCTCCCAACCAAGAAAAATAATGAATGATCAACAATGAATGAAGAAAATGACGAGTGAACCCCCAAACATCCCACAAGAGGTTTTTATATAATTACATGAAATCAAGAAGCAGCTGACCTTTCCCCAAGAAGCTCATGTAACCGCTTATTTCTCTCTAAAATTACAAGGTGGGTAAAATAAAATATAATATAAATACTTCTNCCCCCCCCCCTCTCGTGGAATCTTATCCCCATATAACTCTTGTCCTTGTCCTTCCAGAATCCAACGATGTATTTTATGATTAATAATGATCAAAGAATTACATTTCCTAGGCACTCTGGTCTCTTTTAATTGTTTGGGAGCTTCGACATTTCATAAAATAAACAAAATAAATTATTCATATGGGGACTCAAAACCAGGGTATTACATTCCCTTCCCTCTTATTTTGGCACTATCCTTAGTGCATATAAAAAACATAAATCAAAATTTCAAAATTCCTTAAAAAGTCACGGTTACTCTACCCTCATGGCATATTCATGCTCCCAAGTAGCATCTTCAGGGTCATAGTAGGCCATTGAACTTTTACAAGTTCTATGACTTGATTTTGGAGCATTTTGACTTTTTTATCTAATATGCACATCGACTAGACTTGAAAGTATCATTTTGGCTCCACCTTAATCAAATTCCAATCAATAACATGGTTAGGATCATGTACATACTTTTTTAGCAAAGATACATGAAACACATTATGGACATTCATGGAAGGAGAAAATGAAATCATGTATGCAACTGGCCCTATTATGTCCAATATCTCAAATGGGCCACAAAATCTAGCTGCTAACTTTGTACAACTGTCCAACTTCAATGGGCTCTTCTTGGGATTGACTTTCAAAATCACATGCTCTCCCACTT
>ML797388.1:144511-164562 GCA_009831015.1 Picea engelmannii
TGCTTTGTTTTCCGTCTTCATCAAGACATGTAAATGTCTTGTTATGACAATCTAGGACATCATGATGTTGGTCCAACCAATCCATTTCGATTGGGATATCATAATATCCCAATGGTATGATATTCATATCAACAATTGTATTTACTCCATTCATATTTATTGGAAAACCTCTAAAAATCTCATTGATCCTTCTTTTGGTTCCATTGCCTAGTTGAACCAAACTTGACTTGTCAGGTTTACATTTCTCCAAATGAAATATGTCCACTATTTTAAGATCAATGTAAAAATGGATTTCTCCTTAATCAATTAAAATAGTAATTGGTTGATTAATGATCTTACCTTGTACTTCGATCATATTGGATTGGTATTATTCTTGTAAATATTCTAAGGCTGCATATATTATCCCCATGTCCTCTACTATTGTATCATCTTGGATGTTATGCATGACATTCATTTTGTCTTCTCTATGAGGGAAATCCTTGTACATGTGATCTTCTTCTCATCCCCAAAATTTGATTGGTGGTATTCCCCTTTTTCCTAAGGATTCTTCTCTCTTGGATTCATCCTTAGTGGACTGATCTTGTTGGTTTTTTTAGGGTTATTTTTGTTGAAAGGAGGTTTGAATCCCTTCCTTCTCTGATCATATTTCTCTTTCTTTTTATCCTTCCAAGATTTTTGCAAGGATTCTTTTCCCTTGCCTTCTTCATACAGGTACTTATCCTTCCTAATGGTCTTTGTCAAAGTCCTAGGCTCATCATATTTAATATTATTTTTATAAAAGGATGCAAGTCCACTCAAAAACCTTTGTATCTTCAAATTATCATCCTTAATAAACCCCACATACTTAAAAAATCCTAAGAAAATATTTTCATATCCTGCCATGGTCATGCTTCCCAACCTGAGTTCAAATAAATCTTGCATCTTCTTTTCATAGAAGTGTTATGAAAGACACTCCTTATGAAAATATCACTTGAACTAATTCCAAGTGATAATGCTCTCATTAATGTGCTCCACTTGCTTCAACTGATCCCATCACATACCATAATTTCCATGTAAATGATAGATGTAAATTACAGCTTCTAGATTGGAGGAGTAGTTGTGAAACTAAAAGTACTTCTCGATTCCTAACAACCAAGATTCAACATCATCTTCCCTTTCTCTTTCACCATCAAAGGATGGTATCTTAAGCTTCATTATCTCTCCTTGTAAATTTTCTAATTCATGTCTTCTTGTTTGGCGCCTAACATGAGACACTTATGGACTGCTTATGGAATCTTCAAACGCATTAAATTTCCTTGTTGAGTAAGGAGGTGAGTGATGTCTATGATTTCTATTAGAAATCCTTGAATGACCAGTTCCTTTGTATTTATCTCTTCTTTCGTGATAATTTCCCTCTTCCTCCTATCTTGAGTCTGATCCATTCTTTACTTTCCTATGTAACTTATTTAGGCTTTGCACCATCTAAGATTTTTTTTTTTTTGTTATCTCATCAACCTCTCATTCTCTGCTTTATAACTCTTCACTTCTAATCTTAGGATTTTCATTATATGTCCTATTTGATTATATTTTTTCATTACTGACATTGATATTTTGACCTTTGGCTTCTTTATCATGACTGAAGTCTCCATCTCCTTCCTCCATGTTCCAAATATGCATTCTTATCTTGAACCAATATGTTTATGTCCCACCCTAATTCTGAAAAATGTGAAAGAAACCATTTTTGTTAGAATTATGCATATCATAAAAAAAAATTATGAATTAATGCTAGAATTTTCCAGTTTTGTGATCTAGGGTCACTTTTACTCCTCTGAAAATCTCAAAAAACCCCCAAAAAGTGGTCTGGATTAGTGGATTTTGGTCTATTTCAACATCACCATTCCAATTCACTTAGAATTTATTCAATTCATTCATCGACTATTTCCATGTCTGATTTATGGACTCTCTCCAAGAGTTTCAACTTCATTTGGATCTATGAAAATGATCTGGACCCAAATCTTTAAAAATCGCTATTTTGAAAATTCTAAGAAATCCAAGTAGAATTGGACAAGATCCCTCTTTGGAAATTTTGTATATCTCCTCTCTATGAAAAAAACCATAAGTTTCATCTCAATCTAACTTAATTTTGTCCAGTTGTGGCCAAAATAAGAAAATGGCTCCAATCGATTTTTTTTTAAATTAATGGACAATCTTTCTTATGTGGCAATATGTATCGTTAGTTTCAAATTAGAATAGATCTATACCATTGATTCCCTCTCTATTTGAAATCGATGATCGATAATTTCTTCTATAAACCAAATTTCCCATTGATCTCCTCGACACTTGATCATCGATCATCGATCATTTTTCTTCTCAAACCCAATAGTTTCCAATGAAATTCATCAACACCCAATCATCGTCCATCAATCATTTCCCTTGGAAAACCAATATTGCTCACAAATCTCATCAAAACCTGACCATTTTCAATCGACCATCTTTCATTGATGTGGCAACTATGCTAACATGGCATGACATGTGGATTTTGAAATGGCATGACACATCATCCTAAGGCATCAACTGGGATGGCATGGCATGACACATGGATGTTGACGTGGAATGGCACATAATCACCCTCTTTTCCCCATCGACCATCGACAGTTTCTCTTGGAATAATCTGAACTTTGCACTAAATCTGTCAATGTCTGATCATCGGCCATTGACGTTCAGAGATTTCCTTTGGTCGAAAGAAAACTTCACCAAATTCTATCGATCCCCAATCATCGACCATCGGAAATTGGAGATGTCTCTTTGCTAAATTCAACACTTCTCCAAAATTTTATGTCCCCGACTATCGGCCATCGACGATCAAAGATGTATTATGGTGAACTTCAAACTTCAACACTTCACCATAACGCATCTATCCTCGATTCTTGGCCATCGACGATCAGAGATGTCTTTTGGAAAACTTCAACACTTCGCTAAAACTTGTTGATCCCTAATAATTGGCCATCAATGATCATAGATGTATTTTGGAAAACTTCAACACTTTTCCAAAACTTTTCAATCCTCGACCATCAACGATCTCTATTAGAAAACTTCAACACTTAGACAAATTTGGCCAAAACCCAATTTAATCTAGGTCATTGATCTCCCAGCCAAGATAATCTTGACCATTGATGTTTTCCAACTTCACAAATGGACAAAAACGAATATGGATTGTCGATCTTCCTCATTTTACCAACTACAAAAATCAATCTCGGTCATCAATCCAGTGACCTTGATAAACTTTGAAAACATTAGAAATTTTTTAATTTTTCAAGGTTGAATCTGGTGCATTGATCTCAAGATTGAGCATGATCTTAGTCATCGATTCTTTGAACTATGCCTTGCGCTACAGTAGCCATTAAAATGTGAATTTTCAACCTTACAGGTCGAATCTAACTATGCAACTCTACAAATCGACTCCATTAAACGTTTTAGACAATATTCAATCATTTAAACTTAGATCTGCTCATGAATTTGGGGATTTCACTCTGATTTCTTCGTTTTTCCCCAAATTTACATAGACTAAAATATGTAATAGAGAATTTGTCTAATTCAAACTCTTTTCATCCCATACCATTTTGGTGTTTGAACCTTGATCTAATACCAATCTCTAATGTACCCAACCACAAAGGATGGGTCACGCTACTTCAAATCACACTTCAAGAGCTGATTTTGAATTCTTATAGAATTTAGTTAATAAAAAAGCATGAAAGAAACACCATAACATCACATGCAATAATCAAGATTCATGCTAGACTTTAAAAGAATGCTTAAACATGCCATGCATAGAAATGAACAACAAGCAGACACCTTATAAATACGAATCTAAGAGATAATGATTAATAACGAAGGAAATAAATATACAATCAATGGAAACCATGATACATATCACTTATCTTAAACAAAACCAATCACCAATTGGATGCAAACCAAGGACGTTACATCCAACCTTATACATTTTTGTTCTAAGTCTCAACAACAAGCCACCCCCAAGCCAACACTATGAATCCACAAGGATGGGTTCTAGAGTGACACTCAGCTTTCAAAACAAGTTAGAACTCAATATTTCACAAATTTCTCAACACACAACAATCCAAAGTACACTAGCTCTCTTCTCTCCGTCCTGCACCACCCAAAGAAAATGAATCCCCTTCACTACCACACAGTCCCTCAAGTTTTCCACTTATTTCTAGGGCTCTAGTGCAGCTAGTCAAGAATATACATGTTGGGACTCTTAGGAATCATAGTTGTGAATAAATTTTAGCACATTCTAATGCATCTTAGGCATGTAGACACTAATTCATGGATGGAATACACTAGTAATTACTACATCCAACAAAGAATGACTTCTTTCCTCAACAATTTGTCCCCCATGTCCCAACCAAGAACAATAATGAAAGAGGAATAATGAATGATCAACAATGAATGAAGAACAAAAATGAAGAGTGAACCCCCAAACAACCCACAAGAGGTGTTTATATAATTACATGAAATCAAGAACCACCTGGCCTTTTCCCCAAGAAGCTCATGTAACCACTTCTTTCTCTCTAAAATTCCAAGGTGGGTAAAATAAATTATAATATAAATACTTATCCCCTTTATCCCCATATCTCATGGAATCATACCCCCTATAACTCTTTTCCTTGTCTGTCTGGAATCCAATGATGTATTTTCTTATTAATAATGATCAAAGAATTACATTTCCTAGGAACTATAGCCTCTTTTAATTGTTTAGGTTCTCTGACCTTTCATAAAATAAAATAAAAATACATTATTAATATGGGGACTCAAAACCGGGGTATTATAGGAAACTTCCTTAAAGGTCTGCACTCTCTGACCACACTCCTAGGAGCCTCACCAACATCCCTCAATGTTTGTAGTAGCCACCTGGGTCTCTTGACGAGAATGGAAAGGTATAAATCCTCCTCCCCACCTGAAGTATGAGTTGTTGACTATTGAACATTGTTCGAATCATGTTTATCCTCATCCTATATCATTGTTGATGACTCACGAGATCTCCTAGATTCCAAGTTCTCCTTGAACTTAACATATCTTCTCACAAGTGTTTTCCTTTATGCTAGTATGAATATCCTACCCCACAAATATACCCTTCTGTATTGAAGGCTCCAACTTCATCCTCTTCTCCATAGGCACATGGATGTATATTTTAAAACCAAAGATACTCAAATGTCCTATCTCTGGCTTCACCCCTAAGAATGCCTCCTCTAGACTCTTATCCCCAATATCTTGTGAGGACTCTTGTTTTTCACATATAATTCCATGTTACATTCCTTTTAACAAAGAAACATAGGAAACCCCTGGTCATATATCATACCCCTGGAAGAACCAATGATGGATTGATTCTTTCTCTTCCCAACCCTATTTTGTTAAGGGTTTTATGAGACTATCAACTCTCTCTTAATCCCTACCTCCTTACAAAAATCCTCGAATTCATTGGAGGTGTAATCTCCCCCATTATCCGACCTCAAGAACTTTATCTTCTTTCCTATCTAGTTATTCACCTAACCTATAAACTCCTGAAACCAACTGAAGACCTCATCCTCGGTCTTCATGAAGAAGATCCGAGTTTTCCTGGAAAAATCATCATTAAATGTCACATAGTATGACGATCCATGTATTGATGCTACTGAAATCATCCCACTCACATGTGAATGTATAAGATCCAATATCCCCTTGGACCTACTCTCACTACTTGGAAAAGAAACCTTGGCATTATTTCCAAGTGTACATCCTATGCACACTGCCTTTTGCTCAATACTCAAATTTGGAAGACCTATAGAAATCCACCTTAGAAAAGGAAATGCTATGTAGTGTAGGTGTACCAACCTCTTGTTCCAAAACTTGCATAGGTTTTCTCTATCATGTACCAAATCCTAAACAAACTTTCCCTGTAACCTGTATAAAGTTCCCTCTCTAACCCCAACAATCACTACTATGTATGGGATATATTTATCTGAACGTATGATTACTTTCCCTCTCTGAAAATTAATGGAAAAAACCATGTCCTCCATATATGATGCTGAGAGAAAATTCTTCTTCAATCCTAGTATGTAAAGCACATCCTGGGCATCCAACAAACCTCCTGACTCAATATGAAACATAATTGTTCCCTCTCCCTTCACTACAYACTTCACATCATCACMAAGATCCACATGAACATTTGATTCCCTCTCTATCAGAATTCTAAATAGCTSTCGTGATTCTATCATATGACATTATGMACCAATGTCCAAGAACCATGCACTCCTGGTAGTTTTTCTAATAGAAAGGAAAGAAACTAGTGAGAAAACATTCTCAAACTTCACTRCAAACTCATCTAGTTGTGTCTCTATTGATGTTGTTTTCTGTGTCTTTCCTTTKCCCTTCTTCTTCTCCAGAAACTGATATGAATAAAATCAATTCTTATGACATGAGAAGAACTTGATTTTACTCAAGTCCTTCTTCCCTGTCTATGATGATCCTCCATCATTATTTMCCTTMTTGCTAGAAATCTTTCCTTTTTCCTTCATTGTCTTATTGACAAGGGCCAAGTTCTCATCATTACTTCCCTGCTTGTTTCTTTTAGACTCCTCCCAAGTCTCTTCTTGGATGMAATCATCCCAAATTCTCTGCCAATCTGAGCATTTTTTCCAAGCACAGACTCCCTTGAMAAATGGTTCCCATGACTTGGGAAGACCATTCAATTCCACAATCGCAAGMTCTATGTCCTCAATTTTCTCCCCTATGGCTGCAATTTATTCATGTACCTATGTGATCCTCATGAAATAGMTGGGAACATTATCAAATCTAGACATCTACATAGATCTAAGTGTATTTATTAAGACTCTTAAGACTRTCTTCCTATTCATGTTAGTGCTCTGGAATAAACCTACCAAGGAATGAAACATMTCTTTGGTCATCTTCTTGTCSAATAAGTGAGGAATTAGATGATCCKTCAYTGAATCCAAGATAACCCTCTCTGATTTGATCTCCTTCTTCTCGTGAGCTGTCAAATATGTCARATATTCAGTGTAACAAATTMTTTTTCCACTAACTCCCAAWGGTCATACTCCTTTAACAAAAAAGTCACTCTTTCTTTCCAAGATAGGAAGTTGGATGCTCCATCCAATCCTCCTTCAACTCTCAAACCTATTGATGTCATCCCTTACACCTRATAAACTTCCCTAGAACTAACTTACTGCTCAAAACRRCCCATGTACTGACCTGTACRAACTTGTATGCTCCTATCACCATTGAAACYTGTGTATGTATGYAAATTTCCTTACTGAAACCTGTGTATGACTCYGTAAAAATGAAAAAACTTAGTTCTTCCTCAATAYGAATGTTKCGCTGAAATTTGTCCTGCGATTTCTACATGTTGGTTATGGATCTGCTAAGATMTCCTACARATCTGATAGATCTTCTATCAACTATTATGGATATTAGATTTKTCTTCCTCTAAGAGGGACCACTTTGATACCATGTTGATTTTCAACACACTCTGATACCATGTTGAAATCCTTACTCTAGCACCTAGGTATCTTGTTATCTAGTGATTTCCTTAYTGTAAATGAAATTATCATCTCACAAAACAACATACAATGTTATATTATTAAAATCAAATAAATATAGCAGAAGCAATATTATAAACCAAATTATGCACACATAAAAACCAATATTTTTGGGTAGATACCCCTCGAAAAACCCTRAAGGAAAAACCAATATTGAGATGATTTTATTACGAYAAAATAAGGGCTCCCATAATAGGGATGATGGCCCACTGAGAGAAATAAAACTAAAGAAAAACCTGGAAAATTATATTCTATTGTACGACTCATATATACWASAWTTTTTTTGAGGTGTATACACCTTTCCTTAAGAAAAACCATGTATACAYCCCTATCTCCATTGAAATCCACATACACGAMCTCAAGGATCGTAAGGAAAACTTTGTATGGATCGACCCTTTCCTCTGGMTTCACTTTGTTGAAACCCACCTATGGATTCCTTTGTTCTCTCTTCTCCTTAACATGATCTCTAGATAKAATTATTTCTCCACCTATCCAAGATCTCCTTGAGTCACAGTCATTYGTGATCCAATCCTCTGAGAAAAATTCCTTCTCTTCTCTCAAGAATATCAAGTGTTATCTCCTTCACCCTATCCTTKCTTTTATAATATTGAGTTATGACATAACCCTAATATCCAAAGTGATTAACRTTTGAGATTACTTCTCACCTCATTTGATATCAATTKCTATTGTTTAATTCACTAATGCTAACTAAATAATTTCTTTAAATAAAACTCAAATCACTAATAAAATCACTTTACTTTAATAATTCATTTAATTAAAGTAAAGTMTCAAGGTAGAATTATTTGAATGAMTTCCACRCGTCTAGACACTTAGATCTGTGCGTAAATACATGTCYGATGCTACCAGACATCAACAAGTAYGACATCTGATCCAATTGGTGGATTATTTCTTTAAAAGATAATTTCTTTAAGTTTTTTCTCTGTAATATATATTTTGATATGTATTAATTATCTATGAGATGTGTTTATATCATGCATGTTTTTTGTAAAWWWTTTKCATGGCATGCTAATAATTTCCTTTATAGTTTAGCATGTTTCTTGCATGTGAGTGTATCATACTTCTTAAATTATCAATGGTATCRRAAATTTGAAATTTTCCCAAGGTGGAAAATTTTGAGGTACCCGAGTAGTGGGGTACGTCAAAATCCCTATATTAGATCAATCTCTAGAATCTCATTTTGAAGTGCCATCTCCCCTTAGTGTAGAAGATACATCCTTAAACAAGAGGTTCAATTGGATTATGACATTGAGAGGATTGAAAGGTTGAATATTGATGGGAATGAAACACCATCTCAATTAGTTGAACAACCTGGATCTTCAAAGAAATTTCCAAAGTGGGTCATGAAGAGACTTGAAAGTGTTTTTCCTAATGAGGTTGGAAATATAAGAACTAGAAGTTCAAAAAGACAAGAAAATCGAGGTGATGTATATAATTTTGATTCAGGTGATGTCAATGATATGGAAGTTTCATATGATTGTGAATTGAATTTATCTACTAAATTTGAACCAACTTCCTTTAGCTATTTCTCTTTATTAATGGAAATAATCTATATAGAAGGAGTATGAAACTCTCATCAATAATGGTCCATGGAAGTTGGTGGATCCTCCATTTGGATCCAAACCAATTAGCTGCAAGTGGGTCTACAATAAAAATTACAAATCAGATGGCTCACTTGACAAGCATAAGGTGAGGCTCGTGGTGAAAGGATATGCACAAAAACAAGGAATATGCTATTAGGATACTTTTTTCCCAACAACAAAATATGAGACAATTGGTACTTTGTTGGCTTTGGTAGCACAAAATAGGTGGAAGATTCATCACATGGATGTGAAGATATCTCACTTTAATGGATATTTGAAAGATAATGTATACATGTCTCAACTAGAAGGATTTGTTGTGAAGGCTCAAGAACATAAGGTATGCAAGTTCATCAAGTATTTGTATGTATTAAAGAAATAACCTCGTGCATGGTATGAAAAGTTCACCGAGAACATTTTGAAGATCAATTTGAAGAACTTTAATCTTGGTTATGCAACTTTGTTTCTCAAGAAAGTTGGAAAATGTTTGTATATATTGTGGTGTATGTACAACAATGAAGCATATATTTCATCCATAAAGATATAATTGAGGAAGGATTTTGAGATGATATACATGGTACACCTTCACTACTACTTAGGTATTGAAGTAACTCAAAATCCAAGGTATATATTCATCTCCCAAAAGAATTACTTGGATATTTGTTGAATAAATTGGCATGGTTGATTGTGATCCTCTCTCTACTCCAATGGAGCAAAATTTGACACTAACATCAAAAGAAGGGAATTAATTTGAGGATGCAACTAATTATACATAATTTGTGGGGCGTCCCATCTACATTACCACTACTAGAACAAATATTTCATTTGTATATGGGATCCTTTCTAGGTTGATGCAAAACCCTTGACAAGGGCATTGGTGTGCTACAAAGAGATTTATAAGGTACTTGAAGGGAACTCAAGACTTTGTGCTCAAATACTCTAGGGTGGAGGACTTCAAACTAGTTGGATATACATATTGAAATTTTGATGGGAACAAGGAGAATGGAGTGTCTACTTTAGGATACCACATGATCCTTGAATCATTAACTATCTCTTGGGGATCACAAAAACATCTTGTTCCAGTAGATTCCACTAAAAATCTAGAGTATGTGGACATTGCAGAGGCAACAAATGAAATTGTGTGGCTTGGGAAGAAACTAGAGGATTTTTAGAAGAAACATGTGAATTCTACTCCACTTTTGATTGACAACAATTTTGCAATCAAGTTGGACAATAATCCTAGATTCCATGATCAAACAAAGCACATCAACATGAAGTACCATATGATTTGACATCATGTAGAGGCCAAGACCATTCATAATGATGCATTGTTCCACAAGTGAGAAAATTTTGGACATCTTAACCAAAGTGCTTGGAAGAGAAAAGTTTTAAAACTTCAAAAATATGCTTAGACTCATAAACACCCCTTTGGATTAAGGGGGGAATGTTAGATACCTATTCCGAGGGATTATGGTTTATTGTAAATATTATTATTATTCATTGAGGACAAATATAAAGAGTCATGTGTGAATAGGAATAGTCATAAGACCTCTTGGAAGATGAAACCAAAGGTCATATATCGATGTATTTATATGTGTCTCTCACTAATAAAACTAATTCAAACCTAGATTTATTCAATGCCTATCATTGTGATCAGAAATGATCATGTGGGGGAGCCCAAAGTAGGTCCACATGTGATAGAAAAACAAATCTATCGTGTGTAATGTGTTTGTTACAGGGTATAAATAAATCCATTTTGGAGAAGAAAAAAAATACAACATATCACAAATTCATGCTTCTAGAGAGTCATAGGTAGGCCTAAAATAAAATCCGTAGAAATAGTGTCCCATGGACAAGAAGGAATGGGAAACAACTAATATATCCCAAATTATAGTGTTATAGCTTATTTTAGATACATAAATCATAACGCCTAACAAACTTATGGACTTAGTGAGCCATTGAAGGCCAAAAGAAATGTTTCTATAGATGGAGTATTTTTTGAGTACCAAGTGTCCTCCATAAAGAGAAGAATGCACCTCCCAAGAAAAAAAAAATTGATTGGGGGACATAAAGCTCTTGTAGCCTATATATCCATTCATCATGAAAGATATAGTGTAAGAACGATGTTTAATTGATGGTATTAGGTTGTTGTATAGATGTAAGTACAGGGTCAAAATATGGGTCAGATGCATATTGATGTTTCCACTCTTCATAAATAGAAACATGAAGATCTAAAAATTTTAGTACCCATGCAGGTGGGAAACTCAACAAATTTTCCATAGCATTAGTACATGGCATCATAAACTTGAGAACCAAATGGAATTGTTGAAAATATATTTCTCACCTTATATTCCATTCCTCTTGAATCTTGGATAAAGAATTTATAAATATCAAAGGATGATAATCTGTGTGCTTAATTGTTTATTTACCCAATAATTAGTAGTGGTGTCAATGCTTTAGAATCTATATGAAGGCATGAAACTCTTTACCCTAAGTTCTATACTTGATTTGAGCATTTTTTAAACTCTTGGAATGATATTCCATAGGTAAACCTTCATGTTTGAGTATAGCTCAAATGGCATATTCTGATACATCATATTCAATCTAAAGGAGCTATTAGAAATTGAGAATCTACAATACTGGCATTGAACATATAATCCTTTTCTTTAAATACTGAAAGGAATTTTCATCATCTAGTTTCCAATCAAAGCAGTGTTGGTTAGGTAGTTGATGCAAGGGTTTATCCAAATGGGAAAACTAGTAAATTAAATTTCAATAGGATTTTCCACCCTTGGAGGTGATTGACTACTAATGAAATTTTGTCATTCTCTAGGAGATCCTTCTTGTATTTAAAATATGAGGAAAATTATTTGATCCATGTATCCACTTGCTTCCCATCAAACACACTAGTTTTATAGCCCTAAAATTCCCTACCTATGCATACATGGCATTGACCTTCCTACTTGCATAATTTTCCAAATCATTGTTGAGGAACTCTCTTTAAAAAACCATTTTTTGGAGCATGTACGCGCCCTAATGCACTACTTCCCATGTACATACTCAGGCTGATGCATTATTGCCCCGCATACATAATCAGGCTACTCCACTACTACCCGTGTACATACTCAGGTTGATGCACTTCTTCCCGTGTACATACTTAGGCTGCTTCACTACAGCCTGAGTACATATGCGAGATGCATACTAAACAACCTGGGTATACCTTCAAAAGTTTCAAAAGTTAAACAGTTGCAAGGAATTTGGTGGAATTAATGGGCTATTGGAGGTTTCCCAACCATTTCACCTGCTATAGCCCGTCCCCAAACCGAATAACTATCTTTTGGTCATATAAAAGGAGGTCTTTGGGTATCATTCCAAAATCAATCATTAGAATGGTGAAACTCTGCCCAAATTCCCTTTCCCTCCTTGCCCAAGAATTTGCAAACTTTTTTTAGTTCTTGCCTCAACATTCCCTCTCTATCCATTTTCTCCCATACAATCCCTTCCCTTCCCTTGGAATGATCATCATATTGTGAGAGAAAGAATTTAGAAGGTGCACTTGGAGCAAAGTTAAGAGGATCCCAGACTAGGTTCACATAGCATCGGCCTGCAAAGGTTGTAATTTCCAATCTTTGAATATTGAATAAAAGAATATTTTTCCCTGTCCCAAATGATATCTTTATGTCTCTTATTTGGTTTATGCATAATAAGTTATATCTAACCCTAATTGATGAATAGAAATAGAATATGTGTATCCTTGTTTGCCTAAACATTAATGCAGGTCATCTTTGAGAGGAGACCAACATCCAAGAAGCTTCAAAGCGAGAGGTGGTCTACATCGACCGTTGGACTAAAGGTACTACTTATGATCCACTTTCCTATTTATTTATGTTCATATTTTATGGAATGTTTGGGGTAGTTTAGGAATTATATTGACTTTTAAGGGAGTCATTGCTCTGTATATACTTAGAACCCTGGTATAGTTGTAGGGGGATTTTCCCGCTAACAAAATTGGCGACTCCACTGGGAGTCTCTCTAGGGTTTTAGAGGGATTTTTTTGGGTTTTTAATTGGCTTCTTGTTTTTCTTTTGAGTTTAATTCAAGTTCTCTAAGTCTTTTAAGGGTTTCTGGTCACCTTCAAGGTGCCTACCAGATTTCCCTACCCTATCATTCTGCCTAGTATTTTTCTTTTTGGAAAAGTATCAGAGGTGTACGCATTATGCTTTGTCTCAGCCTGCGTACATACACGCCCTGCATAGTAGAAAAGCCGCATACATATGTGCCCTGGAAAATAGACAACCTGTGTACATACACAATTTGTTGGTGCAACAGTGCGCGTCTCTATATCTTGAAAGTGTTTGTTAACAAAGAGAGGTATGTCTCTTTCATGATTGAAGTTTAGGCTTCTCAGGGATTTCTTGAACCTTCCAAAGTCTTTGTTTTTGTCCTTATCTTGGGTTAAAGATTCATTTTGAATTTGGTTCTTGGTTTTTTTTTTTTTTTTTCCCAAGAGGTTTAGAGTGAACATTCAAGTTTTAAATCCTCATTTGGTCTCTGTTGATTCCCCTGCGTTTACGCAGTTGGCCTAGGGTTTGAGTCAATCTGTGTTTGAGCAAAAAAAAAAAAAAAATCCTTTTGTCTCTCTGTGTTTCCTAGATTTTTTAGCTTATTTTTACTTGAATTTTTAAGGAAAATGAGTTGGGGGGCCATGAATCGTGTATTTTGCAGTCTCTTCTAGCATCTTTTGTTAGTTCTTCTTTCATCGGAAGAAAAAATATTAAAAAAAAAACTAGTTTTTTAGGTTTCTTTCTTTCTTTGCATTTGCTTTGCATTGTTATTTGAAAAAGAAAAAGAAATTAGCATAGTGTTTTGTTTTCTTATCATCTTAAAAACATTTCAAAAGAAAAATAAGAAATAAAATCCTTATTTGCCAGTGTTCTTATAAGTTGAAATTTACAAAGAGTTTTACAAGCTTTTCTTTAAGTTTGAAGTATCGTTTTCTTTCAAATGCTTTAAAGTTCTCTTCCTTATTCGTCTCTTCAAAAAAAAATTAGTTGCATGAACACATCCTTTGTGTAAATCAAGCCTTAAAATTAATGCTTAATGATGCAAAGAGACGGGACCATACCCTGTCGCGCTCTCCCGCTTCATAGGATCGTTCTCAAATCCCCTTTCTCTCTTGAGCCAAATTGTCTCTTTGGACTCCCCAACCGAAATCTCTGCTAACTCTAACCCAGTCCACAGGTCTTCTTTAAATCCTCACGGCCTTCAGCACCTGACTGAGGTTATCCCCGACTCTCTATCGGGGTTCAGGGTTCCGTAAATCTCGTTGTGACAAATCCCTGTCCTCGTGAATCCCCGATATCCGATGGCTCCTTTTCACATGCTATCCCTCCTGGGCTTAGCTTTTGACGCATATGACCATGCGCCCACGACCATGACCTTACCTCCTTCGAGGCCTACTCCTATCGGAGTTTCGACACTTGCGATGTCGAAATGCACATGTACCTAAGACTCATGATTCCCCAAATCACGATGCGCCTTTGATCACAGTAGCCCTTCTGGCTTAGCCCCTGGTCCACATGACCAGTCCCCGTGACCGTAACCATACCTTTCATCAGGATTTCGGTGTTTTTGATGCCGAGATACATATGTAACCAGAAATCTCGATCCTCCGATTCCCGATGAGCACTTTCTCCATGCTATAACCTGCCACCTGTCCTCCGTCGACTCATGTGGCCCCCCGCTGCTACGTCACTATCAGGAAATCGTGTATCGGGATTTCGCAATTCTAAGTGTGAATATTTCTTGGCCTCCAAGATTCCCGATTTCCCAATGGGATCGAAATGCTGACGCACTGAAAGTTGGTCCCTACTGTGGCTTTGTCCTCCTGCCCTGTTGTGGTGACAGTTGTACCCCACTCATCGGGGTTTCGCGGATCGCGATTTCGAAATGCACAAAACCTTTGTGCTCGAGATCTCTGATATCCCGATTCCCGACTCTTACTGGATCCTTGACACGCATCTTGTTCTGAGATCTACGACTGTGATCTCTCCTTGCAGATCTGACACCTGATCCTTTGACACCTGTCTTCCACTATCTCCCAATGGGCCCACACGACTCCTCCGTCGGGATATCGTGAATCGCGACTTCGAGCTGCAAGAGTTTCTTGCCTCCGGAAACTCCGATTTCCCGATCCCCTGACTTCCTGGGATCTCCTGACACGCGTCACGCACAATGGACGATCCTGATCCGATCGGGAAATCGTGTATCGCGATTCTGCAATGCACGAAACCGTTGTGCCTGGGATCTCCGATATCTCGATTCCCGATTTGCCGATGAACGACCTCCTGTCGAGCTTTTCCCTGTGGCACTGGATGATTTCCACGTGTCCTTCCTCCAACAGATGGTCCCGATTACGTCGGGATTTCGAGACTTTCAATGTCCTGTTTCCTTCGATCCTGGGAACTTCGATTTCCCGACTGGCGATATGTCGATTCGCTCTAGATCTCCGACACCTATCCCTCTGAACAGACGGCCCAGATTATGTCGGGGTCTTCGACCTGAAATTCCCCGATGTCTTTCCCCCGGGAACGCCAATTTACCAATGCGCCAAAATGCTGATGGTGCTAGATCTCCGCCACGTGTCCTCGCTAACGGACGATCCAGATCTCGTCGGGATTTCACGGTTGTCGATGTCCCGATTCACATGACCTCGAGAATTCTGATTCTCTGATGGCCGATATCCCGACTGCTAAACCCTGTGGAGCTCCAGCTCGATCCAATGGCTGACGGGATTTCTTTGTGAGATCCGACGGCTTTCGGTCTCACCTGTTGTAGGCTCCTCCTAAGCTTCTCCTGGACATGAACTCCTCAACGGTCCAAATTTCCTTTTCCACCAATCTAACGACTGTCGCTGCTCCCTCCTAAGCTTCTTGCACTTCTTCCTGCCTTGGGAGAATTTCCAAGGTTCCTAAGGCCTCGACCTTTGTTGTCCTTCTTCTCTGCGAGCTCCTCGACTTTGAGCCTCACCGCGCGTATGAAACTCTGCCCTTCCTGAGATTTTCCTTCTCGAATCCTTAAAGGATTCTGATGTCTACGCTCTTGTAGAGTCTTCTCGTGCACCCAGCGTGCTATCTCTTCTGAGCTTCCGTAAACACTCAGACCCCTTACAGGATTTTGTCTTCTTCCTCCCTCAGGTGGAGAATAAAATGGATGCCTTCCTGGCTATCCTTCGACTCAAACAACCTCTGGATGAGTTTCTGGGTATTTAGTAACCCTATGGGAATCCCTCAGTGGAATCTTCCCTTAAATCCAGAACTCAAAGAGTTCTCTTCACCTCTGTGCCTATCTGCACACTTCCTCAACACCCTCCTAGTGGAGTATCTTCTTATGTGCACCACTGCACACATGCTCAATGCCCTCCTGGCAGAGCTTCTCAGAATCCTCAGTGATTCTGGTATTCTGAACTCACGGCAGAGTTCCTTCCTCTGTGCACTCCTTGCACACACACGCTCAATGCCCACTAGGCAAAGCTCTACAGAAATTACAGCAAAGTTCTGTCTGCAACTGTGTCTCAGCCACACAGCCTTGCCTCTTGAGGTGTTCAGCAACCTCAAAGGTTTTTCCCTGAGTCGTTGATCTCAGTCCCTATGCCTCAGCACATCTTTGTCTGACTCTACAGAGTTCAGAAATGCATCCTCCTGTGCACGGCTCTCAGAACCCTCAACGTTCTGTCACACCCTCCTGGTATAAAGCCTCAAAGACCTCCCAAGCCTGAAATCACACCAACTTCTTGCAAATGCTTCACAAACATACATATGGAACACCTACAGACATCCATCTAATCACACAGAAAATGCAGGAAAAACTGTTATGTTTATATTAAAAATGGCAAATGCCTGTTTGTACAAGGGTGTTCCTCGAGCTCTCTCTGGCTCTTCTCCTACATCCTCATCTAACTCGTCTAACTCTAAAATGAGATCTAAAAATCTCTTTTTACCTGAGGGCTCATCGAGCGCTTCCCTCCAGGATTTACCTAATCTAATAAATTACATTCAATGGTTGTCTAGTCCAGCATCTGGATCTAGATCTCAGTCGATCTACAATAAAGGTCGATCCTATCTAACGCCTGCACAAAGGCACGGCTTCCATGGCTCACTATCCTAAGACATTTAATTACATTCATTTCAAATTTGAATGAGGTTGCGCCTCCCTTCAGCTTCAAATGCATGCGTGCTAACATGGCTGGTTGGCTGGCTGGCTACGTGGAGAGATGCTCCTGCATCACTTAACTTAAAATATATTAGACTTTCTATTTTTAGGGTTCACTGACTAGTTTAGGGTTTCAGGGCCTTGAAATAGGTGTAAAGAGGAAACTCTTCAAGGCCATCTAAAAAAAACATTGGCATCTAAGATAAGGAGTGTCTAAATTATAGTGTCATAAGAGTTAGTCGGGACCCCCCTCTAACATAGGGGCTAAACACGAGGTCACGTAAGGAAAGGTAGAGGAGATAACCCCTCCAAATCTAGACCGAACATAGCGGGGATTGTATATTGAGGGTCTTTCTTGGGAACAATACTGATCACATTTTCCTACAGAGCTTCGTGGACCTCTAATCCATTTGAAATCCTCTGTTTTCTTCCGGACCAATTTATTTCGGCACCCTTGAATGGATTCAAGATTTTAATCCTGCTCATTACAATCTACTCGACTATTGGTTGTACCCTCCTAGTGACTAACTGCGAACTCGAAACTTAGTTTCCCATATTTTACAGACTTACACAGGTGACTGTAGGGGTATATTGTGTTACCTAGGAGGACATTGGATTATGCTTCACAAAGTATACCCGAAGGGTGCTTCTGTGTCCAAGTTGCACTTACACCGGTTAGTTTCTCTAGTGTCAATTGGCGTAACTCTCCTTCCCACTAGTTAGTCGACTGCTTGATTTATCTTTAGGAAAAATTTAGTGGTGTGCTATGTGCTCCTTAGTTTTCTATAGTGACTTGGTCAGTAATTAATTTGGGTCTCTGACCTAAGGTGGTATATCTCCCATTCTGTCGATCGCGAGTAATTTTCAGTCTTCCGCTTAGAAACGTGGAGCCGCCTCTTTATAAGCACTGGTTTTATACCACTGGTTCGCTGGATTCAGTGTGTGAGACTTTTACGGACTTGAACAATCCCGCAATGGAAGAACCTATGCATAAGATCTTCATGGAAAAATTTACTAACAATACTAACCAAACAACCCCTTCGCAAGGGGATTCTTATGCTTTTCCTTTCTTCGGAAACGTTGGTGTCCCTTTTATGGCCACTTTGTACATTCCTAGGTTGAATCTGCGACTACCGGTTTGGTTGGGTACCATTCCAAATGTCATGAATTCTCTTGATGCTTCTCAATTAAGAACCTTATGTCATGGGCATCATGTTGATGTTCCTTCATCGACAAAGTCTTCTCCTCCTCCTTCTATCTTCTCTAGTGAAAGTATAGCTACTAGTAACTGAAATTCTAAACAAAATAGAAAGAGGAAGAATAAAAATAATAAATCACCAACCTCTATGATTCATGTTGGAGATAGGTCCTCAACCTTTGCAAGTCATTTTGAGGACTAGCACCCAACCTCTGCAAGTCATGCTAGGGGAAAAGGTCCAGTCACTGCTAGTCATACTGATGATAGGTCTATAGCCTCTGCGAGTCATGTTATCGACCAATCACTAACCTCTACAAGTCATGTTGGAGATGTGCAACCAACCCCTTCAAGTCATGCTAGGGGCATGAGTCTCATCAATGCAATTCATGTTGATGACAAGCAACCAACCACTGCTATTCATGTTGGGGCATTGATTTTGTTGATAAACTTAAACGGATAGGACATAATCCTAATTTCCCTTGTAATCTTTGCAAAGGAGATCACCTTACTCATTTATGCCCTGGCCTTCCAAAGGTACACGATTGTGGTCCCTGTCTGCAAGATTTTTCGATTCTGAGTCTTCTGAGGTTTCCTCATAGCCTATTCATCTAGTGGTTGAGAAAGTGGTCACATCAATGCAATATTTGGATGATCCCACTCTTCTCTTGGAGAGTGTCAAGTCTACCAAAGTGGTCACATCGATGTAATCTTCGGTTGATCCCACTCTTCTCTTGCGGAGTGATGTGTCTACCGACTATGTTTTTATCATTTCCATCTCAGTACTTTCAGGACAAGGGGGCATTGCTCTCACTTCTAGCACACCCCCTCCAATTCCTAGGATGGTTCATTTGATTGGAATGACCTTGTTGAGCCTTGCCTTCCTTCTTATGCACCCTTTCAAATAAGGGTTGAAGTTAATTCACAATTTTTTTACCGATGTATTATGGATGAAGGAGCCTCCACAAGTATTTTATCTTCCTTGGCTTGGATATCTTTGGGTTCTCCCAAACTTGTGTCTTCTTTGCATGAGTTTTTGGCTTTTGACGGACTTCCTAGTGAATATTTGGGGATTATTCCTCAGTTACCTATCTCGTTAGGTGGGAATAAAGTCCTTGTTGATGTTATAGTGGTGCAAAGTTTGTTAGATTTCAATATGCTTCTCGAGCGTGATTATGTATATGTTATGAGTGTTATGTGTTGGACACACCTACCACACTTAGAGGGGGGGTGAATGAGTGTGGGGCTCTTTTTCCCAAAACTTCCCTCTTGGACAAAAACTCATCAATTAGCATTCACCATTTATTCATTGCCCATTGTTGTCATTTATAACCAGTTAGATGTGAGCACATATCAGCAACATATATCAGCAATATATCATCAACAAGTCATCACCACAATGAACATAAAGAACACAAGATGTATGTACAATTTTCTTTTTATTACGGACTACAA
>ML797388.1:177844-192132 GCA_009831015.1 Picea engelmannii
ATGAATATAATATATGTTGGTTTTCCCGGTTTGGGTTTCCAGGTGAAAAATCTCTGTGTAATGTTTGTATTTGCCATTGTATATTTTCTGTTCTTTTCTGAATATCAGTTTGCAGTAGATATTGTACAAGGTTAGAATTTACAAATGGAACCACATCGATCCATATTCATCATGTATCAATGACAAATCATTGATCCATATTCATCTATGCATTCTCATTTAGGACAATACATATTATATTACATAAATCATCAATCAATCAATCCTTTGACATCAATCAATCACTTGACATCAATCAATCAAAGCATTGGCATCAATGACAACATGATCCAACATTATAGAGTCTACGCTCTTCTGGGTGATGCATTTCTTTCACAATGGAAGCATTTTCACTATCGAACAACTGACATCTGATAATCACCATCCTTATTCGACATTAGTTCAGGTTGCCCCTTTATATGTTCCTAGTATTCATGTAGACTCTACCTCGCCACACATAAATTTTGTGGCATCTTATCCTCGGTGTTCAATTTCTTATGAGCATGAAATTGTTCACTCATGTTTTCCTTCTCGATACTTGGTATCAACAATTGATCTGTTGGTTTATCTAATGGGGTCATGGGAGGCCTTGCTTCCCCCTCTTGGTCCAAGTGACATCGAGTCTCATTTTGAGTCTGATCTCACTATTTGTAGATCTTGAAGCCCTCGTTCTTTTGATTCTTCGTTGATAGACTTTGTGAGTCTTGGCCATAACCTTCATCATCATATGGAATATGGTTAGTTTTCTTCTCCCTTTGGGGTTCTCAACCCTCCTTGTTTGTGTGATTTCTCGGGTTTTGAATTGCCTTCGGATGAGGCTATCCTTGAAGCCATGACTATAGTTTCTATATCGTGGGAAGACTTACACAGTGGTTTGTGTTTTCTTCCCTTTTGGGAGACTTTCCAGGTTGACTATTGAAGAGACTCTTGGTCAGAGCCTAGCAACAGGCTCTACTTGAATTACTACCATGCATGAGCCGAAAGGTTTTGTGGTGCCTTGTACATATTGTATATTCTAGGTTTTTTTTTTTCAAGTTTTGTATTCAGTAACACCTATTATTTTCTGAAGTTTCTATCTATATCGGATTTATTAACTTCTGGATGAGTGTTATTGGCCTTATATACAAGATCTTGGATACATTTTTCTTTGACAATTTTTCATCGTATCAATCCGTTCTAACAGGTATTGACCTCGAAACTAGAATATAGGTTAGGTTTTTCCCTACTTTCATTTTTTCATTATCCGTTTCCTGGGTCATTTGGCCTTAGGATTGACCCCACTGACACTAACCTTCCTTACTTATAAGTGTGTCTTACTTTATGTGGTAGAGCCTTCCTTCCATGGGAATCCTAGTTAGAACCTTGCTTTCCATTTGGTTCCCATGTCAAAGTACTTCATAGGCACGAGAGTCCCTTTTAGTCCCACAATGAATTTTTGTTGAAGCCTCATTCTTCTTCCTAGTCATCATTATGGCCTTACCCACGAGACTCCCTAATGAGCACGCTTTGTTGTCCTTTAAGCTCCCTTTAAATTTTGAAAGCAACATCCAACGAGACTATATTTATTCTTTTCGATCTCATATGGATTACTTGAGAAAAGTATCCCCCTGGAGTCTTCTTTAAGCCCTTTTCAGACTCTCTAAAATTGAAAATATTTATGAGCGATCTTGTTTCCCTTCACGCTCGCCAAACTCAAATTTGAAGTCACATCTGTCCGACAATAGTTTACCCCTTTTTTGGTCCAGATGGCTAATTTTACGAATAAAGGTATGCTCTAGGAACTTTGGTTGGCTAGAAGAGTATTCTCAGGCATAAGTTTAACCCTTTTTCGAGCATGAGGGACTAAATTTTCAAAAAAGGAGCATTCTCCTTGGTTTTTTTTTATCACCATTTTCGGGCCTTGGAGATTACTTACGAAAAAGGAACCCCCATGGATTCCATAGTTAATCACTTTTCAAATTCCCTAAAATTGAAAAGTTCATCGAGTGACCTTGTTCCTTCACACTCATTAAATTGGTCTAGAAGAACATCTACTAGCATGAGTTTAACCCTTTTTCCAGCCAGTAGATTATTGTGGAAAAAGGTATGTCTCGGGAGATTCATCTCGCCGGGAGAGTTCTCCTCAGTTAATTTTATACTTTTTCGGACTAAGGAGACTAAACCTAGAAAAAGGCTATGAGTCCATAGTTACGCTCTTTCCAGACTCCTTAAAATTGAAAATATAGCCGAGTGATCTTGTCTGTGTCACACTCATTAAAATGGTTTTAAAAAAATGTCTTTGTCAGTGAAAGTTTACCCCTTTTTCAAGCCGATTGGACTAAATGCGAAAAAGGTACTTCATGGATTCTTCTTTTTTCTTTTTTTCAGACTCTCTAAATGTGAAAAAACCGCCAATCTTACCTTCCCTGGGCTCGTAAAAATTTACATGGAAAGGGTCTTGTTGTGTCATGCTTAATCGCATTGCGGGTCTCATATTTGCATATTTGGACTAATTCTGGCTTCATGCTACTCTCAACTGAATCTTTGAATCATTCCTTATAGGCACGACTTGCATCACTTTTTTCCTCTACGATCTGACACCTTGACCCATGGAGGAATTTTCTCGGAGTGTCCTTATCCTACACATATCTCCTTTCCTTGAGCATCAGTATGTTCCATGCGCTTGGAACCAGTTTGCTTGCTCGCGACACTCATTCCTCCTTTGTAACATAGCATTATTTTATTCTTTTTCAAGCTCGTTAAAAATTGAAAAAGAAAAAGAAATCAAATGTTCCAAAAATAGGGGACGAGAAATATGCATTCTTTTTTTAGCAGCAAAGATAGTTTCCCTTGGAAAAATCACATCCTTCCATTTGTTCGTCAAGCATTGGGATCTAGTATGACCTCGGGAATTTGTTCTCGCTACATAGATTTGTGTCCTCCTCTATTTGGTTACTCTTCCAAACATATGGAGAGTTTGTGGTGCCTCCTGCATCTCAGACTTATGTCAATGTTATTATGCCTGAGTCTGATCATGTTTCGATCTTTTGTCCAAGGGAATTTTTATCCAACCTGATTTGGCCTTTCTGTAGTTTATCTCTTGAATTTCATGATTTGGCCATCTCGTGAGTCTAGTTAAGTCCAGATTCAAAATCGACAAAGTTCTCTGCCTGATCATCGAGATCCTCTAGTATTTTCCCAACGGCTTGTTGAAGACCTCAAGATAGTGAGTTTTACACTCCCATTGTACTCCTACCTGAGTTTTGAAGATATTGAAGTTGTTTCTCGAGCTATGAAGTCTTCATCTCCTTCTGCAGGCGTCACTAGCTTATTGAAGATGCATATTGTACTTGTATATCTTCGATTGATTTTCAGATGTAGATTCGTTGTGTATTTCTTGCGGCTACACTTTATACATTTATATGACATGGATCTGAAGTGTACTTGATTGGAAACCATGATTTTTTCATCCCAAGCATGGGTATGCCCACCTCAAAGAGATAATTTTTGTTTTCCTGATGACACCTCCTGAACTCTGGTCCCATGCTCACTCGACTCTGTGTTGGTGAAGATATTGCAATGTATTTTGGCCATCAGTTACTCTTCCAACCTCACACATTAGAGGGAATCTGTTATATCCCTAAAATGCCCTACCTATGCATACATGGAATTGGCTTTCCTACTTGCATAATTTTCCAAATCATTGTTGAGGAACTCTCTTTAAAAACCATTTTTTGGACCATGTACGCGCCCTGATGCACTACTTCCCATGTACATACTTAGACTGATGCACTACTTCCCATGTACATACTTAGACTGATGCACTACTTCCCGCATACATACTCAGGTTGTTGCACTAATGCCCGCTTGCATACTCAGGATGATGCACTACTGCCCACATACATACTCAGGATGCTTCTCTACAACCTGAGTACATACATGAGTTGCATACTAAACAGCCCGTGTATACCTTCAAAAGTTGAAAAAATTAAAAAGTTGCAAGGAATTTGACAGAATTAACGGGCTATTGGAGGTTTCCAAACCATTTTACTTGCTATAACCCATCCCCAAACTGAATAACTATCCTTTGGTCATATAAAATGAGGTCGTGGGGTCTCATTCCACAATCAAGCATTAGAACGATGAAACTCTGCCCAAATTCCCTTTCCCTCCTTGCCCAAGAATTTGCAACCGTTATTGAGTTCTTGCCTCAACATTTCCTCTATAGCCATTTTCTCCCATACAATCCCTTCCCTTCACTTGGAATGATTAACATATTGTGAGAGAATGAATTTGGAAGGTGCACTTGGAGAAAAGTTAAGAGGAGCTCGGACCAGGTTCGCGGAGCGTCGACCTGCAAAGGTTGTAATTTCCAATCTTTGAATATTGAATAAAAGAATCATTTTCCCTATCCCAAATGATATCTTTATGTATCTTATTTGGTTTATGTTTAATGAATTATGTCTAACCCTAATTGATGAATAGAAATAAGATATTTTTATCCTTGTTTTCCTAAATGTTGATGCAGGTTAGCTTTGGGAGGAGACCAACATCCAAGGAAGCTTCAAAGTGGGAGTTGGTCTATATCGAACGTTGGACTAAAGGTAGTGTTTCTGATCCACTTTCCTATTTCTTTATGTTCATCTTTTCTGAAATGTTTGGGGTAGTTTAGGAATTAGATTGAATTTTAAGGGAGTCATTGCTCTGTCAATACTTAGAACCCTGGTATAGTTATAGGGGTATAAATAAATCCATTTTGGAGAAGAAAAAAAATACAACATATCACAAACTCATGCTTCTAGAGAGTCATAGGTAGGCCTGAAATAAAATCTGTAGAAATAGTGTCCCATGGACAAGAAGGAATGGTCAACAACTAATATATCCCAATATTACAGTTTTCTAGCTTATTCTAGATACGTAAATCATAATGCCTAACAAACTCATATACTTAGTGAGTCATTGAATGAAAAAATAAATGTTTTTATAGATGAAGAAGTATTTTTTGAGTACTAAGTGTCCTCCATAAAGAGAAGAATTCACCTCCCAAGAAAAAAAACATTTGATTGGGGGACATAAAGCTCTTGTAGCCTATATAGCCATTCATCATGAAAAATTTATTGTAAGAATGATGTTTAATTGATGGTATTAGGTTTTTGTATAGATGTAAGTATAGGGCCAAAATATGGGTCAGATGCATATTGATTTTTCCACTCTTCATAAATCGAAACATGAATATCTAAAAAATTTAGTACCCATGCAGGTGGGAAACTCAACAAATTTTCCATAGCATTAGTACATCCCTTCATACACTTGAGAACCAAATGGAATTATTGAACATATATTTCCCACTTTTTATTCCATTCATATTGAATCTTGGATTGAGAATTTATAAATATCGAAGGATGATAATCTTTGTGCATGATTGTTTATTTACCCAATAATTAGAAGTGGTGTCAATGCTTTAGACTCTATATGAAGGCATGAAACTCTTTACCATAAGTTCTATACTTGAGTTGGACGTTTTTTAAACTCTTGGAATGATATTCCATAGGTAAACCTCCATGTTTGAGTATAGCTCAAATGGCATATTTTGATACATCATATTCAATCTAAAAGAGATATTAGAAATTGAGAATCTATAATACTCGCATTGAACATATAAACCTTTTCTTTAACTAATGAAAGGAATTTTCATACTCTAGTTTCCAATCAAAGCAGTGTTGGTTAGATAGTTGATGCAAGGGTTGATCCAAATGGGAGAACTAGTAAATTAACTTGCAATAGGCGTTTCCACCCTTGGAGGTGATAGACTACTAATGAAATTGTGTCATGCTCTAGGAGATCCTTATTGTATTTAAAATATGAGGAGAATTATTTGATCCATGTATCCACTTGCTTCCCATAAAACACACTAGTGCACTAAGGCAACATATCTTTAGGGTCCTAATGCATGAAGAAGATGTATATGAAGGTCTACAAATATTTACATCAATGAGATTCTCTACCAATCCTGAAATGACTTGAGTCTATTATTGCATGACTTGTGTATGTTGTTGGAAGATTTGTTGTTGTTGTTGCAATATTTGAGTCTAAAAATCAATATGTGAAGTCTCCTTGTCGTGAGCTAATTTAGGAGGTTCCATGAGTAAAACTAATACTAAAAATTTTGTTGCAATGCAATTCTTTAAGAGATCTCATCTCTTGATATAATATCAACTATAGATGTTGGATATAATGGGTGTTATACCATGTGCTTACCTTGTTTGTGGAATCCAGTAATGCAATCTCTTATAGTAATTGATATGGAACAAACGCAAAAATAGCAACTGAAAACAAAATGCTCTCTTCATTCACCAAAATACTAAACTTCTAAATACCAAATTGCTTCATCTATATGGGCACATTCCATACAAAAAATGAATGATTCACTTTAACTATGTCTTCCCATTTATAATAATATATTATCTAATTACCTTCTTATTATTCGTCACTAATATCTAAAAACTATTTTAATTATTATGATCCACTCTCTAAGAGTTATTTCAATTATTATACTCCGTGTCACCTTCCCTTGCATTCTACACCAAAATTCCTAGTCATCCATACTCTTCTACCTTGTGTGGTTAAAGAGCATGTGTTGCATAAGCATGGCACTCTCCCTACACATGTACAAAACCATGCAAGTGATTCCATACTTTGGAACTTGTTATCACATGAAGTTTTTTAGGGTCGTAGGCGACAGCTATGAGCACAGGTGAGCGGGCAAGTGTAGTTTGCAGTGGTAGAGATCCTGTGTGTTGCTCAATTTAGCATTATCTCCTAGTGTAGTTGGAGGGATTCCATAGTTAGCAGGCGGGTAAAGTTTTGGTGGGGGCACTAAAATAGTCGGCTTGCCCAGATCACATATCGCGATCAGATCAACGACGACCAATCATTTCGGCGTCACAAGTTGCGCGGGTGTTAAATTCCAAAGGCGAACTGAAATCCAAACCGTGGTATTGCAAGGAGGTTACATGGCGAAAGATGGTGCATTTTGGGCCCAAAATTGGTGTGTGTCCAAACCGCTTTCGACAGCCCTGAAATCACGTGCTCTTATAATATCATATCCATCAGCGACAGGTGGTCGCTCGCTAGTCATCCAGTTGCGCTCCAATCCCGAGGGAGATTCAGTTAATGCAAAAGGATCAGTATTTGAAACCTCATATTAGCCCATAAATAGGAAGCTTTGAAGCTATGGCCGAGGAGACAAAACTGTCATCCCAAGGTACCACTATGGAGGGTTCCTTCTTCCAGGCCCATATTGATCTGATATTGCATCTAACGGGAGGAAACACGCACAGTCTGACAGAAGGATGCACAGATGTAGAGCCTTGAATGGGATGGACAGATCACACTCATGGAAGTTGTGGACTGATCTGAGTATAAATAGATCAGTTCAATCTTTTGTTATGGTGGTCAAATGGTTCATAAGAGCTCCCTATTTTGTAATATTTTTATACCAGAGTTGTTCTTTGGTTATGTATGAGACTTGAGACTTTCTTATTAATAGAAGTAAACTTCTTTCATCATCTTGTTTAATCTGTGTTGGAACACTCATGCATGGAGGATCCAGACGAGGGTTGTAGTTGTATTGTAATGTAGGTTTGATTATAATGTTGTTGTGACCTGTTTCAGTACTTTCTTTGTTGCCTTGTTTCCTCTTATACTGAAATGATCATGCATGGAAGATCCATACGATTTGTTGTAGTCGCATGGTAATGGAGATTTGATTATTATGCTGCTGTGATATATTTCAGTGTCTGAAACATGAGTTCAAGAGTTCTATTGTCCCTGAGTTTTTCTTCACCAAGTTGCTTGAAGGTCAAATGCTCATGGAAGTCTTGTCCACCCTTCTCACTAAGTCTTCCTTCTGCACACCTTTAACCTTAAACCATTGACTAAAGTTAATGAGGAACACATTTCCCTATGCATTGTTTGTCCAGTTTATGTGTTAAAACATTCTAGTACTGAGTTTTGTCCATTTGACCTCCACTCATAAACCTACCTCCACAAAAATTTTGATGGGTACTGGGCTTATCCTCTTGCAATATGAGGGTGACTCTCAATGCTAACATTCTTGGTGTCATTGTTGGGGAATGAATTGAAGACATTTCCTTGGGATTGAACGACAAAGAAATTATGATTCTAAAGGTGCATCCGAAATTAGTACCTTGAATATTGCAACTTGCACCTGGCGACTCCACTGTTTGATTTGTGGCTCCTATAGGTACACACACAAGGTATACTCCACAGCTACCTCTAGAAACACCTGAAACTGACCCAGAAAATATTATCAAGAAAGGAAAGACCTCTCAGGAAGGGCTTTCAGCAATTGTACCCGGTAATTCTAGTAATTTACAAACTTCTTCTTTTAAAACTCTAGTAGGTGTATCTAATTCTCCTTTTATACCATCTATTGGAGTTTAAATAAGTTTAGATTTTGAAATATTTCCTGTTGAACTTCCTCCTTCTAGTCTTCGTTTGGAAGGAGAATTTTTTGAAACTCTTGTTTTCCCTTATATTGTAAAATGGTTTAGACCCAAGAGCTTAGAAGATTTTCCCACTTAGGGTTTTCATACTCCTCCTCCTATCAAAGTTGTTGTATCTAAAGAGGGGGGGGAATTCTTTTCCCTTGAACCCCATATCATTATCCTCTAACACTCAAACATTTCCCCTTTCCCCTAGAAACACATTTGTGGTCCTACCTGTCCAAAATCCATCTCCCCCTTGTTCTCCTACAGTTTGCATCCCAATGGAAGGTGATAATCCCCCTAGAAAAATATTGGATTCCATAGTGGTTGCTAGGTATTCCCCTCATGTTTTACCTCATCCTATGAATTCCCTCCCAATTGGAAATTACCTCAAGTACATGCCCAAGTTCACAGGGGAGGAATACATAAATGCAGAAGAACATCTTTCATCTTTTTATAGTTATGTAGATAATCTTAACATTGAAAATGAAGATGTGTGGATGAGAGTTTTTGTACAGAGCCTTGATGGTGAGGCTACGAAATGGTTTAGGGGATTAAATCACGGATCTATTATTGGGATTGAAGCTCTGGATGATTCATTCTTGAGACATTGGGGGCATAAAAAGGATTTCCTTTATTATATTACAGAGTTTGGGTCACTTAAGAGGAAAGAGGGGGAATATGTTTCAGACTTCTCAAAAATATTTAATAAGATGTATAATAAGATTCCCACTGAAATAAAGCCTACAAAAACCTCTACCAAGATTACGTATTCCAACACTTTTGAACCTAAGTTTTGCCTTATGTTGAGAGAAAGAAGAGATACCTCTTTGGCTCATATGCAAGATGTAGCCCTTGAAGTAGATTCTAATATATTGGAAGTTGACAAACTTAGGAGTAAATATGATAGACATAGAAGAAAAAATAGGGTTGAAGCTTCAACCTCAGATTCCTATGTTGCCTAACCTCAAGTGGATGAGTTGACAAAACTGGTAAAATCACTTTCTGCATAAATGGAGAAAATGAAATTTGAAGGAAAGAAAAGCTATAGAAACCCCAAGAATGTTGATAATAGGGGTAACTTCAGACGACCCAATAATTCCTCTTAGATCATCCAAAGATATCAAATAAATAGGGATAGAGATGATCAAAAAATCCAATCCCCTCTCCAAAATAACCTGGTTACTAATGAAGAAGGAGAGGAAGAAGATATTGATCCTGAAATCCATTGTCTGGGTGACACCTCTTCATCTCCTCTTTTAACCCAATCTGCATATGAAGAGTCTCTCATGGATAGCCAACTAAATGATTTCAGCAAAGGGGAAAGGACCAGTGACAATCCAAATAGATACAACCTGAGGTCAAAGAAGAAAGAGGGAAATCTTGACATTCCTGATCATCCTACTAGAAACAAAGAAAAAGATGCACAAAGCCCCCAAGCAGTGGTTAAGATCCCTACCCCAGAAGTTAAGGATATTTTGAAGCCTCCCTCCTCTTTTAGCTTTGAGGATGAGATTCAAAAGATTAAAATATTTGTACCTTTCTTAGAGCTAGTTAAGAATGAGGATTTCAAAAGGTATCTTTACAAAATGATGCATCCTAAACCTTCATCTTGTCCCACAGATTCATTCAACCTGCAAGATGAAAAACCAGTTGTCATACTAGGGCCTTTGGTAGAGGATAGGGATGAATCTTCCCCTCCTTTCTATACATCATTGAACATTCATGATAAAGTGTTGCACAACTATTTGATGGATTCAGGGGCATCTCATAATATCATTCCTAAGACTATCATGGATAAGATTGGGTTGGAGGTTACAAAAATCTACCATGACCTGTACTCATTTGACTCCAAGAAGGTGAAGTTTCTTGGGGTTATTAAAGACCTGGTTGTCTCCTTGTTCCAATTTCCAATGAAAATTGTGGTCATATGGATATTGTGGTGGCTGATGTACCCCCTAAGTTTGGAATGCTCTTGTATAGATATTGGATAAAAATACTAGGGGGAATTTTTCATATGGATCTTTCATATGCCACAATTCCTGTGTTTGGGGGGGAACATAGAAGGATTTATAGGGAAGCACGACTTGCTTACATTATCAGTGATGAAGAAAATCCTACCAACCACCCCATTTTTGTAGTTGATACTGATTTAGGAACCAGTATGTTACAACTCACCGATGCTCCTCAAACACCTATTGAAATCAGGAAGCGACCTATTACCCCTTGTGAAAATCCTCCTCCCAATACCTATGTTTGGAAGATGTTTTTCGATGGAGCCTCTTCTAGGGAGAGTGTTGGTGTTGGGTAGTCTTTATTTCCCCTACCCAAGAGACCATATCTATGTCTTAAAAAATTGAATTTGAAACAACAAACAATGTCGTAGAATATGAGGCTCTTTTTTGGGGTTTGAAGAGCTAGCAATGTTTGGAGATGTTGAGTTGATTGTTCATCAAGTCAAAAATATGTATCAAGATAAACACCCTAGGTTGAGGGCCTACAGAAATGAAGTCTGGGATATGGTTGATGGTTTCTTCTTAGATTTTAATATCTCATTTGTTCCAAGGGAGGGGAACACTATGGAAGATTCCTTGGTTGTCTCAGAAAGTAAGTTCAGGGTCCCTTTGCCCCCAAAACTCAAGTATGAGGTGGAAGTAAAATATAGACCCTCTATCCCTTACAATTTCAAACATTGGAAGGTTTTTGAGGATGATCTTGAGATAAAAAGATTTCTTGATACTGTGGATGAATTTATCTTCTTTACAGATTGATCAAGATCGGGATACTAAAGAAAGACCCCATGCTGATATTTTTCTGAATAAAATTTTTGACCATCATATTGTTCAGTTACCTAGTAACCATATTCCAAAGGGACTTGTCCCCTTGGAGAGATTGTTTGATAGAAATGATATTGTTGTAAATATTAAAGGTTCAACTGAATATGTTGATGTGATTGAATGAAATTTAGGAACAAAGGAAGATCCAAAGTATGTCAAATTGTCCAACATCTTTTCAAAGGAACAAAGGGATGAGTATGTCAAGATTTTAAAAGATTTTTTTGATGTGTTTTCCTGGAAATATGAATATTTAAAAACATATGACAAACATCATTGAACATAAGATCCCTTTGAAAGAGGAGACCAAGCCTTTTAGTCATAAAATCAAATAGATAAATCCCATGTTTTTTCCTATCATGAAAAAAGAAGTTAAAAAGTTGTTGGATGCCAAGATCATCATTACTTTGAGATATTCAGAATGGGTGGCTAACTTGGTGCCTGTGAGGAATAAAAATGGGGAAATCGGGTTGTGTGTTGATTTCGGGAATTTGAACAGAAGCTCCAAAAAAGATAACTACCCCTTGCCAAAGATGGAGTACATTTTGTAGAGAGAGACTAGTTCATATAGGATTTCTATGATTGATGGATTCTCTGGATATAATCAAATCTTTGTCCTGCCTGAAGATAGAGAGAAGACATCCTTCACTACTCCTTGGGGCACATTCATGTATGATAAAATTCCCTTTGGATTGATGAATGCAGGAGCAACCTTCCAACGAGCCATGGACATTTCCTTTATTGGGGAGAAAGAAAAATGTGCAGTCATCTATCTGGATGAAATTACAGTGTTCTCAAAATATGACAAAGAGCGTTGTCATCATATGAAGAAGGTCTTCCTAAAATGAAGAAGGTTTGGTCTTTCTCTCAATCCTAAAAAATATTTGTTTTCTATGAAGGATGGAAAATTATTGTGGCATATTGTGTCAGTAGAAGGGGTAATAATTGATACAAGTAGAGTAGAGGCCATCCAGACCTTATATTTTCCCAGATATAAGAAATAGGTTCAGTATTTATTGGGTAAAATCAATTTTCTAAGAAGGCTCATCTCTAATTTCGCTAAGTTGGTTAAGCACATTACAACCGTGCTCAAAAAAGGAAGCAAGGTGAAATGGATTTCTGAGGCTTGAGAATCTTTTGATCAGATAAAAAAGGCTCTGACTGAAGCACCTGTGCTCATCATCCCTGACTATTCTAAGGAATTTGTGATATTTTCTTTTGCCTCATCTGATACATTGGTTGTTGTTTTGCTACAGAAAAATACAAAGGCGTTAGAGCATCCTATTTCCTTTTTCAGTAGAGCATTGAGGGATGTAGAAGTGAGATATGATATCATGGAGAAGCAGGCATATGATTTGGTCAAATCCCTCAAATCTTTCAGAATATATGTTTTTTATTCAAAGATTGTTGCATATGTCCCTTCAACCTCAGTAAAAGAGATATTGATCCAGCCTGACATATATCGGAAGAGAAGCAAATGGATTGCTAAAATTTTGGAATTTGACCTTGAAATGAAACCCACTAAATTGGTGAAAGGCCAAGGTTTAGTCAAGTTACTAGTTGAATCAAATTGCAAAGCCTTGGGGGTTAATTTCATGAACATAAACTCAGAAAATCAGCAAGTTGATATTGTTGATAAAGACTCTCATTTCAACCTCAACCTGACAAAATGCACCTGGTATAAAGACATCATATATTTTCTACAGAATTTGAGGCCTCATGATGGTTTGGAAAAAAACAAGGTAAGAGTTTTGAAACACACAGCAATCAAATATTGTCTCATTGATCAGGTTTTGTATTGGAAAGACCCTCTTGGAGTTCTGTTGAGATGTCTAGATCCACAAGATGCCCAAAGGGCCATAACTGACTTTAATGACAATGTGTGGGGGGGACATCATTTATGGAGGACCACATCTTATAAGATCCTCAAAGATGGGTATTTTTGGCCCAACCTTTTACTGATATTCATGCAAACATTAGAGCTTGTGTCAAATGCAAAAAATGTTTTGGAAAGAAGCAGCTCAAATCTTTGCCTTTGAAACATGTAGTGGTTTCTAGACCTTTCCAATAGTGGGGTATTGACTTCATTGGGGAAATCCACCCAGCCTCAAGTGGTCAAAACAGATGGATTTTGAATGGCATGGATTATTTCACCAAGTGGATATAAGCCATTCCTACAAGAAGTTCTTCCCACAAGGTAATCATTAGCTTTCTTAAGGATATCATGGCCAGATTTTGTTGTCCAAGAAGAATTGTTACTGACAATGTTTCCTCCTTCAAGGATGAACCATTAATCAAGTTCTATGAATAATATGGGATTAAATTAGTCCATTCTACTCCTTACTACCCCCAAGGAAATGGTTTGGAAAAGTCCTCTAACAAGAGCCTCATAAAGATCATCAAGAAATTGTTAGAAGACAACAAGAAATCATGGGACTCAAAGCTGAAATTTGCATTATGGGATGACAGAGTTACAAAAAAGAGGTCATTGGGTATTTCCCATTTTCATCTCATGTATGGGATTGAGGTTGTCTTTCCTACTCATCTTGCCTTGCCTGTGTAAAAATTCCTCCAGTAATACCAAGGAGAAACTGATGATATGGTCAGGAGGATACAACAGTTGGTAAAAGTAAAACAAGATAGGGAGTAGCTACTTGATAAAGCTCAAGACCATCAGCAGAAAATAAAATGAGCCTTTGACAAGAGGGTAAGAAAGGAATAATTTCAACTAGGTGATCTAGTGCTCAAGTGGGATGCCACCAAGAAAGACAAAGGAAAACATGGTAAATTCAAAGCCTTATGGATTGGTCCTTTCAAGATTTCCGAGGTATTTTCAAATAACACCTATAAGTTGCAGAGATTGGAGGATTCTGAAGTTTTTGGTGGCCCTATCAATGAGCACTTTCTAAAAAAATATTTTTCTTAA
>ML797389.1:17634-66580 GCA_009831015.1 Picea engelmannii
TGCTCTTCTGACCTCACACATTAGGGGGCATCTGTTATAACCCTAAAATGCACCACACAGGTTTACCTGGCATCAGGCCAACTCATGCCTCTTCCTAGCCAAAGCCATGCTGAACAAATCCTCAAAAAACCACTTAAAAAAAGAAACCCACGCCCTAACTTCTCACTGGGCGCGGGGGACCGCTTGCTGTCCTTCTACTGCACGTGGGTATCCGCGGGCTAACGTAATACAGCCCGCGGGTACCTAACAAAGCAAAAAATCAGGAAAGTTTCCGCCGGGACACGAGGCTTTTTGTCAGTTAACTGGAACTCCAAGCCATGCATGGCCGAGAGTTCGCCTAAAACCCTAGCTCCTTCTAGCCTATAAAAGGAGGGGTAGGGGTACTATTCAAAAGGAAAAATAATAGCAAAGAAACTCTGCCAAATTGCCAAGTCCATTATTGTCCCAACCCTTTAGCTTTGCCTCAAGCTTCAGGAGAACTTCATGTTGCAGCAGTTGGGGGACAAAAGAAGAGGAGGAGCCCAAGATCAGGATCGAGGAACGGTGGCCAGTCTCAGAACTCATTGTAAGTGATTCATTTTGAGACTAATAAAAAATATGCTTTTCTCGTCCCAAGTTCATGAATCTCATCTATGTTGTTTGATTTATGTTTTATTTCTAACCCCCTAGTAGATCAGTAGCATGTATGTGTAGTCTTACCTTGATTGCAGGAAGCTTTGTGGAAGGGGCAGCAGCAGCAAGGAAATAAAAGGCTCAACGGAGGATCTACTTCAATCATCATTAAAAAGAAGGTTAGTTCATTCTTCCCGTGTTTGCCTGAGAAAAGGGGTTGAGATTTTGGGTAGATGGTTAAAAGTTAAATCTTAAGGGTCATGATCTGCGTATAAGTTTAGATCCCTAGCTTATTAGTCCGTAGGGTAGAATACCCCACAACAATGGCTTAGTGCTAATGTTAGCTATGTGAAAGAAGATGTGTTAAGGATTGTAGAGCTAAGTGCAAGTGTTTTGCAAGTGCTTTGTGTTTAGACTGTGTAAAGGATTTGTCCTTGGACCTAATTCGGGGAAGGAGGATCTGGCGAGGTGAGTGCATATCTCCTGTCCTATGCGGAGTTGGCTTTGCAACTCTATGCAAGTAAAAAGATTGAAGGAGACTAATAAAGAAGAAGAAGAGTTGGTGGACATAGCCCCACACTGGGGTGAACCACGTATATCCTGTGTCGATGTGCTTTGTGCTTTGTTGTTTATGTTGTTTATGTATTTAATTTATTAATCCATTGATGCTCAAGTGTTTTATGTATGAATGATTTCTATATCTACTCTAATGTTGTGTGCTAATGGTTAAATATGCTTAGATCTTGAGAAATACTGTGTTTTTCTGTAACAAGGGTTTAACCTACGATGGGAATAACGGTTAAAAGACTAATGAATGTTAATTGCTAAGTGTTATGTTAAGTATTGTGATCATAGATCTATGTCCCAGCTAGGTTTTAGACACTTGAGTCATGCAACCCCCCCTGCCTCTACCTCGGGTGAGACTTCATCTTTTTCGCAGGTGTTCTCGAAAGGGCCGGTAGTTAGGGTTTTGTTGGTGTGTTGTTGAAGCATTGAACCCTGGGTCTGCCCCTGTGCCAACAATGATGTTTCTTTTCCTTGGTTTAAAACCAACGACTCTTCTTCTTTGCTTATCCTATCATTCCACTTCAAAGTGATCCAACGACTATCGGCAATTCGGGTATTCAAGATCTCAACCCTTTTCCCTTGCTTATCCTATCCTTCCACTTAAAGTGATCCAATGGCTATCGAGAATTCGGGTATTCAAGATCTCATCCATTTTTCCTTGCTTATCCTATCCTTCCACTCAACTTAATCCATCAGCCGAGAATGGTTTGGGAGTAGATCAGTGATCAAGGATGATTGCGGGGTCCCAACTAGCACGACATTTAAAACTATCGTCGAGCTCTGCAATGGAAAACTCCTCGTTGGTAATGGAACTAATGCCAACTGTAGATCTATTTGGCAGGTAACGATTGACAATTTAGACTAATTGCAGGATTGGAATTAGCACGTTGTTTAATTGTCCTTTCAATCTCCACAATCTATCCATGTCGTTGATCTGGCACTTGCATATCAATGGTCCTGATTTGATCTGATCGTTGACTAGTCCTCCAACGATCCTTCTCTTGTAATATGATGGTATAGATTGATTGAGGGATTGGGAATAACACACTTATTTAATTCTCCTTTTTCTCTTTGTAATCCATCCATGTCGTTGATCTGTCACTTGCGTATCCAGCGGCCCTGTCTTGATCGGATCATGTTTCTGCAATGCATGTCGTCTCTTCTGAGATTTGATATTCATTTGCTAACCCTCCTGAGATTTAATCTCTTCATACTGTCCCACTGTTTGACATCAATGAAAACACATTAATGACACTATGTCCAACAATTTATGCCAATTTTTTCTTTAACTTAATTATTTTCCCATCCAATAAATCTGGAAGAGACAAAAGTCGAAGTATATGACCAGTCGGTGCAGTATCGAAAACAATGCGAGTGAACATATTTCATTTTGAATAAGCTGGGTCACCTTTGAGATAGCAATAGCTTCATTAAGATCAGGAGGTGGCGTATCAAGAAACTCTTCTAATTTCAATTCACCTAACTATTCTGCCAAACATTCAAGGCCCATAATATCCATAAAGTCCTTGACACTGCTACCACCATTTTTCTGAGATGATGAACTAAATTCTACTCTTGCTTGCTCAGGATCTATCTCCAATGCAATAAAGGTGAATCAGTCTCTTCAACAACAACCCGATTGCCTCCACTTAAATTTTGATCAAGGGAGTCACTCATAGAATAGGCAGGATCAGTGGACACGACAAGTGTAGGATGCCTACTATTTGCAAATTTAACAGCAAGAGATGCTTCATAGCTTGTTTTTCCAACACCTCCCTTTTAATCTCCTCATGGCGTCTTCTGCTTATTTTGGTGGAATCATGTCAGAGAATCAGTTTAAACAGGATAAAAAAATATGCGGATTCTAAAATTTGAACTCTGTTATAGAAGAATTTTTAATTGAGAGAATTCGAATGTTCACCATATAAAGGCACAAACGATTCTATTGTCTAGCTTGGTTTGAATGACATTTTTCATCAATCCAGAAAGTAATATCATTAAGGACTTCAAAAATTGTTTAATCTGTCTCACCTTCTAGAAGGAATATTCATAAATTTTCAGTTGTTTGTCAACACTTTTTTACTTCTCATATAGATCCTTGCTTACAGAGGGATTAATCACAATATTGGCAACCCCGTGTAGAATTAGTAATTAGAAAGAAACATCTTGCAATCGTTTTCCGATGTATTTCTTATCATCTCTAGCACAGTCCTGAGGCATCGCTAATATTTGTACGCAATTACGTTATAAGCAACCATCTTTCTCTTCACACCATTTTCTTTCTCAGAATGATGTCTTGTTCTTGTACTTTACTGCTTGCCCCTCGTCATATTTCCAAAATACTTTGCCCTCCTCGTTGATAATGCACTGGAATTCAACATCGGTTTTGTTATAAAGTTCCATATCTCCATTGTGTCAAGCATAACAAAAAATTCGTCTGGATAACTCTTGAAGTGTTGATGTCATAATATCTCTTTTTTTCTCTTACCAACACAGAGGTTGTGATATGTGCTCAACACAAATATACACTGAGAAACTTCAAGTGTGTCAATTAGTTGTTGCTTGTACACAATTTTACCATTGTTTATCACAACTTCATATTGCTCCCTTTTGCTTGGGCTAAGATATTTAATTCGTTGCTTTTGCAAAGTTGACCTTGGGAAGTCTTCAAGATTAATATCCCTGCCATCAAGCCAATAGAAAAATGGTTGTGTTTTTCCTTTTTTCTACCATTCATCATAATAGTAATGCCCATAACGATGTCATGGATCAATAGCCTCGAGCTAGTGATGGAAATATAGTCACTTCCCTTTCTCATCCTCGGATAATCCTTTTCCAACTTTAGCAGCCTTTACTATTGCAAATTATATTGCTTTCCACTTTGTATTTATATTGTATGGACTTTAAATGAGTCAACCCAAATCATCAATCAAATGAAACCTTAATGATAAGGTTATATCTTTATTATGGATTGGGCACGTATGTAAATGAAGTGGGATTTTGATACTATATCCAACTCTTTTATGGAAGAATTTGAGCATGGAAAAAATGAGAATATACTCCTATTTTGATTTGGCATGGAAAAATTCCAAGGTCATAGCTCCAAAATATTATAATCTTAATAATGAACAGGGTCATGGAATGTAATTTTGAAGAAGAGGTTACTCCTACATGATATAAACATTTAGGTAATGGGTTCAACTCCTTTTTATCAAAAGGTCATATGTGATAAGGAGATGCATAGGGTGACATGTGGTTAATGAAAGGTAAACATATATAATAATATATTTACTCTAGAAACTTGGAAAGAAATGGAAAGATGACATGGCCATATTTATTCACTTCCTATTAATTATGTAGATGAGGCAAAGATATATACAAATTAAGCATGATATGTTAAGGTCCAAAATAATATGATGTCATCAACAAAATAGGGTAGCCCGAGTGATGTGAGGAGTGAGGAAGAAAAAAAAGGTCATTCTTAAGAATAAGTCAAGTGTCACGATAAACTTTCTAAGAACATTGCACCAATCTTTAACAAGGATAAGAGAAACTTTGCGCAAGTAGTGTGATTCAAGAGGGGGAGCCTAACAACGCTTTGTTGGCTAAGTACTGTTAACAAAAATCATCGTCAACACCCACCCTGTCTATTTTTTTAGAAAAAAGAACGTACCCACCCTGCTCTGCTACATCCCATTGTCATTGTCGGCCCCTTCTCCAAATGGGGCATTGATTTTATGCAATGTAAGCCTACCTCAGCCGGGGATGCATGGTTATATCATCGTTGTCATTGATTATTTCACTAAATGGTATGAGGATATGCCCACATTTATTAACGATGGTCATACTACAACACTCTTTGTTTTTAACCAGATCATCACTCACTTTGGTGTCCCACAAGCCATTTTCATTGATCACGGCTCACATTTTCAAAACCAAATGATGAGTGAATTGCATGTCAAGTTTGTTTTTCACCATGAAAACTCATCCCTCTACTATCCTCAAGAAAACGTACAAGTTGAAGCTATCAACAAAGTCCTAAAGACCATGCTTCAACACATGGTGGGGAAAAACAAAACCTCTTGGCACTTGCAACTTTTCTCCGCATTTTGGGCCTACTACACTTTAGTGAAAACTACAACTGGATTCACTCCACTCCAATTGGTATACAACATAGAAGTAGTGTTACCGATTGAATGTGATATCCCTTCATTGAAACTCACTGTAGAGCTCCTTCCTCACACCTCTGTTGAAGAGGAACGATTCTTGTATTTAACCAAGTTGGACGAAACACGTTGTGATGTTTCTCTCCTTAATGAGATGTATCAAAAATGAATGAAGAGTGAATATGACAAATCCGTTCAACCTCATACTTTTGCAGACGAAGACCTAGTCCTCGTTTATGACCAAGCTCACGATAAGTTGGGGATAGGGAAGATAGAACCTTTGTGGCATGGACCTTATATCATAAAATATGTTTTACATAGAGGTTCCTATGAGCTAGTTGACTATGATGGAATATATCTCGGTGAGCCCCACAATGGGATTTACCTCAAGCATTATTATCCATAGAACATTTGGCGTGTGTGCTTTGTACACTATTGTACTATATAATTTTGATTTAGTGTGTATTTTCTCTTGCATGTGTGAGTTTTGTCTTAGTTGCTTATACTTTGTCTTGTGTTTGTGTGCGTAGTTGACATCTCCCTTTCCCATCTTTGTTGGGTTTGCAAATGGCGTTAGTCGAGACACCCAGAACATTGCTTCTGCAGCTTGGGTCATTAACCACTCTGAGGAGTTAGTGAGTTCAAGAGGAATCTTCCTAGGATCGGCAACCAATAACGTGGAAAAATATCATGTCGTTATCAGGCTCTTAACTGAAGCCTTCTCTCTAGGTATATCTCTTTTGATTATCAACCTAGATTCTCAACCCATGGTTTGTCAACTTAATAGAGATTATGTCATTTGCAACCTTGTCTTACTACGTGTCCACTTGAGAGTTTGTCATCTTGAAAGATCATTGGAATTTATACAATACAAAAATATATCGAGAAAACTCAACACAACGTCAGATTCATTAGCTAATTACATTTTGGATTGGTATCTTGCACATAGATAAAACATTTGTAAAAAGACATGAATCACATATACAGTAAAACAACACACAAGATAAATTGTAACATCAAATAGGCACCACAAAACTCGGATATATATATATACAAATGCGGATAGAAAAAATTGTTTACATAAAAAGTACATAATAGGGAAAAATATGGGTCCTCATGCCCATAATATCATCATGAAAATACTACAAAATATATTGAGGATATGAGTCCTCCTGTATCACGTTGTGCTTTGAGAAGCACACTACTGCACGAGCCACTCATCGGAGCAAGTGGTTCAAACTCTCAGGAACTCCTACTGTATGTCTCTGCAAATGGAGAGGCACATCTCGCCTCCTTATAGGTGGGACGCCCATGTACAATCCTCGAAGGTTAATCTCAACCTCCCAAATTCCTCCCATTGCAACCTCGAGCTCCACTTCTATCTACACATCCTCACGATGCCCTAGTGTCAGCATCTCTGTCGGACGTGATGCGCCTCTGTCTGCATGATGAAACAAAAAAATCTTTTAGATCCCTCTTTGTACACATAAAAACAATATAAAATATAAAATCAAAAATACTTGACAAGGTTTAGTTTCATACCTGACACATCCCACTGAATGCCCTCTGGGAGAAATAAGTCTGCCCTGCCTCAAAAATCCACTCCACCATATGGGAAATCCTCGATAACAACCAGTTGTCTCCTCCACCAAGCGAAGAAATTAGTTGTAAACATAAATTATGAGGGCTCATTCCCCAATCTCGGGGACAAACTATTCCATCTCTCCATTTGTGGATCGGTCACAGGACGTGCTATCAGCGCAACCTGTGGCTGCATCTGGGGTACTCGCTCCAAAAAGAATGAAACTAAGAAAGATATCTATCCAAATTGCTTCTTCCTGCTTCTCCTGCACTTTAATATATGTTCCTTCACATTCTAAAGGAACCCCGCACTCCAATTAAGCAACTTGGGCTTGAAAATCACCCTCCAAACGTGGAAAACTCCAAAGTTGTAATAATTTGGTAAACATCAATTGGTAAATGAAATTCTTAACCTATTTTACTACTTGATAGGGTTATTTTTTTCTATTTCTCACTAATATAAAGTTTTTTAGTTTTTTTAAATCTTTTTGAGGACTCACTAATGCTCTGGGCCCATAATTGTCTATATTTGCAGGTTTTTGAGCGGTATCTTTCCAACAACCTTGTAACACTGACGAGCACAATATTTTTTCTTTCTCAGGCTTGAAAAAACATGAGAATGTAACCGAGTATAATTTTATCACTTTTTCGGACTCGTAAAGGTTACACGAAAAAGTAACCCCCTGGAGTCTCATGTAAGCTCTTTTCAAACTCTTTAAACATGAAAATATTGATGAGTGATCTTGCTTCCTTTCACAATCGTTTAAAAGGTTTTGAAAGGGCATCTCCTGAGTAGCATTTTATTTATTTCTCGAAATTCAGAGACTAAAATTACGAAAAAGGACAACCCTAGAGTTGCCTTTAAGTTCTCTTCAAACTCTCTAAACATGAAAAACCACTGATTTTTCCTTCTCTGGAATCACTAAAATCACACATTGAAGGGCCCATATGGGACTGAACCCTTACTTCTTTCAGTTCGTTAAACAAAGGAAGAGGAACTTACCGAAGGTGAGTTATATCGAGCATGTGTTACCCTCCTCAAGCTCGTTAAATTAAAAAGAGGTACTCATCTATCTGGGTGGGGGGGGAATTGAAAGAAGTGAGTCGAGTTTTTGAGAAACCTTTATGGAAGCTATTGTCGCCCTTGAACATGGCACATGTTTGTGTCTCATCTTACAGTTGGGTAATCTCCTTGTCTCTGAGTCATACCAATTCCATGTGTCGCCATAATTTTTCGTCCAGTCGAAGAGTGCTCTTATTGTCATCACATTACATTCTTGGTACTCATCAGGTCAATGTTGCCAAGTCATTTGTCATGCCTCATCATGTTCAAGGGAAGTTTCAATTCAAACCATCCATCTGCAATATTTCCAATTTCCATTTCCGATGTCAGTCCCTACTCATTCGATTCACCATCTTACATCACTTTCCTATGACATTTTCATGTCGATGATGGGGGATACATCAAGGCCCTCCTTCGACGAGTCCTTTTCTGTCGAATTCAACACATCATTCAGGAATTAGAATTAGAAACCAGTTAGTACCTTGGGACCTCCATGCCTTAATGGTAGGTCTCCTCGCTTCTGACAATAGGCTTACATCATTGACATCTGATCAAATGATTCCATGAATTTTTTACTTCAGATCATTTATTTACATTCGTTGGAATGTACTATGGTACCTTGGGAGTCATTGACATCACTAGTGATTTCCCTCACACTTTTTAATGGTTTACCTCAATGATCGATAATCAAGTGGTTTCTACCATGTTCAAAATCAAAACATATATTTACATGGCTAGATTGGTGCCACATCGGAATTGGGATGAAGACTCTGGGTTGAGTGTTCACTATGTTATTTGATTTTCCCAGGCTGTGAAGGATATGATTTGAGCATGTTGATATATATATATATTGTTACATAGATCCATATTGTATTGGTATGTGACTATGTTTGATCATCTCATAGTTCCACAGTGTATTTTTCGTGGCTATGATCAGTTCATGTCATGGAGGTATGGATCCAAATTATATTTTTGGTGGCCATATCCTTAGTCAATATTTTTCATGGATCTGCAGTGTATTAGTCGGTGGCCGTTCTTTGAGTCATATCGTATTTCAAGCATAGGTATGCCTACCTCAGAAATGGAACATATACTAATACTTTTTTATGGTTGTTTGTAGCTTCTTCCAGGTTCTCCAACTCCACGCCTTTGCATTGAAGAATTGTAAAGTGTTTCGGCCATCAATTTCTCTTTGGACCTCACACTTTAGGGGGCATACTATTACCCATCAAATTTCCACACTGAGGTACCTCTCCCTAGGTGTTGCAAGTGTCATAAAAGCATTATATGAACCTTTTTAAGTGTTTCATACACCTCAACACCTTGAAATAACATATGTCACAATCCCTAGTCAATTTGGAGGAGACATATATATTATATGAAGGTACAAATACTATGTGCACATGAATTATTATTAATATTTATGAAAAGGAAATTAATTTAGTGTGAGAATCCACCTCAGATTCGGTTTCCTATTTTTTAGAGAAAGTTTAAGATCTCATGGATGGTTGAAATATTTCATCCTTAAAATCCTTGGGAGATATTTCCTCCCTAAAATCCTTGAGAGATATTTCCTCCCTAAAATCCTTAAGAGATATTTTCTCCCTAAATATCTTAGAGATCCCATTTTATTGGATTTGATGATTGATCCTCTCTATGGTGGTTAAGCCTCCAAATCCTATATAATGAGGGATTTCCATGGAGAAAGGAGAATGGAGGATATTTGAGGTATCAAACTTATGATATTGGGAGAAAGATTTTGGTTATGATATTAGGAGAATCATGCAAGGTATGGATGAGGAGGACTTGGGGAGGCTGTTGCTACTTCATCTATAGTTTGTAAGTATCTCTTTAAATTTCTAATTAATATTACTTGTCCTATTCCCTTCAAGATTGTATATTGTTCCATATGATTGTCAATCTTGATAAATGAATTCAATTAGTCTAATTTTGTAAGAGTAGACTAGAGGTTCTTTGTCTTTTGTTCTCCATTGCATTGTAGGTATCGAGTGGTGTTGAAGAGCTTGGATATCAAGATCAAATTGGAGCAGTGAGGACGAAGTACGGAATAAGGTGCATCACATTTTCTTCCTTATCCTTCTATTTCTGATTAGGTAATTGAATTCACAGGGATGTTGATGTCCATTGGTATGTTTTTTGTCTTGGTATAGGGGTCTAGAATCGAATAGGATATTCACCTATCCGCAGGGGGATTTTCCCATAATAATTATGCTTATGCTCATGAAAACTACAATGGAATTATGTCTAGTGTTATGCCTATTTCTTTACCATCTACCGAAATAGTGAATACAACTTTGGCACTAACAGTGAATGCATCTGTTAGTGTTATTGTGTTAACAACAACCACAAGGTTTAATAGTTCGATCTGTGACATGATTAATATTTTCCCTCCAAGACATATCTCAAACTATGTCTATGATCTTCATTGAAAATCCAATCATAACAAAAAAATCAAATTGATATCTCAACCTATGATTCCAACAATGTTGGCGTCGACACTTACCAAAGTTACGATTGAGACTACCCGAGAAAGAATTGGGGACAACACTAGTAGATTCTATGGTATTGTTTGAATTGGAAGACAAGGATTGTAGTAGAAGCACGATCGAATGACCCTAATACTTTTCACATTCAAAATAACATGATGTATAATTGCTAATCCAGGACCCGAATGTGTAATTAAAATCCTCCTTTGTAATTTTCAAGTCCACCATCGATTGGATCGAATAGTCCATAATCATTTTGGGTTTGGTTGGCAGTTTACTAGAGTCATCACAAACTCACACCTGAATCTTTTATCAAAACCATTTTATAGTATTTCAAGTCCATTGTTGATCAAGATCGAAAGACCATTGTTATTTCACATTATGTTGAGTATTGACGAGAGTCAAAATAGACTCAAACAAAAATATATAATTCAAATAAACCTATATATTATTCATCCACCATCGACTAGAGAGATTATAATAAACAGTGATATGGGCATGACCAATTTTTGACCTCGTGAAAAATAGGGAACCATTTCCAGATCTAACACCTTAAATAATGTTTGATGTTCTTTCAACTGATGTAATTTTTAGCATGATAGAACAATTCACGATGGGTAATACTCTACATATTTGATCAAACAAATTGTGACGATCTAACATAACGATGATGAAAAATATATCTAGGAAATCATAGGTCATTGGAAGATAAGGAAGTTTTAGATGATAACACAGGATCTTAGATATGTTAGAATTTCTTTCCAAAAGGTTGAAATATAGAACCTCTTTGATTGAAGAACCCAGGTGTTCCATTTCAACTACAAGGTTTTGGAAAGTGAAGGGATAAATGATGAACAACTTACAATGGATTTGAATTATTTTAAGTTAAACCAAAATTTCAATAACAAAATATCAACATTATTGTTAAATAAATGAAAAAGTGTAATGGTTCATTAAAAGGACACAATGGTTCAATTTCATACCTTTTGGAAGACTATATAAAAAGAAAGGTATGGCAAAAGGAGAGTGTCTCTATGGCCTAATTTAGAATATCAAAATACATACAAAGTCCAAGGAATAATTTGAAACATTCACATGAAGTGAGGGTGGAAGGGAGGAGCTAGGGAGGATTGCAATCCTCTACAGGTTGAAGCCTGAACAACAGGAATTTGTAGCTTCCTTTCAAGTTGTTTCTTGGAGAAACATGAAGTTATAGCTTCGTTTCAAGTTGGTGCTTGGAGAAACAAGGAATTGTATCTTCCTTTCAAGTGGGTTCTTGGAAAAATAGGGAGTTGTATTTTCCACAAGTTGGTGCTTGAAAACAGGGGATTGGTGTCTCCTTGAGTTGGTGCTCAAGAGGGATTGGTGTCCCTCAAAAGTTGCAGCTTGTAATTCATATATAAACATTGTATTTTCATTTAAAAGATTATTTTTTTGTAAGATAAAACTATGGCATGTACTTCATAGTTGATCTATTGTTGTGTATTGATGAAATTAATGTTTTACGGTGATCGTTAAAAATAAAAAACAACAATATTGATTCACCCCCTACTCTTAGTATTGAACATTATTCCAACATTTTATTACCATGTTAGACTACTTATGAATTTTGTAAAGGGGTATGAGTTAGATATGCCTTTTTATTTAATGAATAGTTTGAACAAAATGGCTTTATCTATACAACATAACCCTAGAAGTTTAGAGGGTAAATTGTTTCATTCCGAGTTAATAAATATGTTGGTTGAAGTTAGACTTCAGGAATAGAATGAAAATCTGGATAAATTCCTAATTCGTAATCGTTTTGTTAAGGCTCCATAATAGAAAGAGGCCAAAGGGTCGAAATGAACAAGTACTGAAAACATATTTTCCGGTACAAATTCGAGGGTTTCCAAGTTGGAAAGCTTGGAAACAAGATGAAAGATATTGAAATTTACTGAGTTGGAAAATATAAAACCAAAAGATGAGGAATTAGATCATGAATATGCAGAAAAGGTTACTGAAGTTGAGAGGTTACAAAACCAGAAAAGAAGAAAATAAAGACACCAAAACCTAAGACAACAGAGAAGAAGAATACAATTAAATAGAATATAGAAAAAGAGGCCATGGTTTCAAACCCTAAACCTCAAAAAACCATAGGACGACCTCAAGGAATTACACCCAACAAAATTAGCAAAGTCAAGGACAATGAGTTGAAGACATCATATGAAAATTCAAAATATCGTGAACTAGGAGGTAGAGAAGAGGTTGTGTAGAACAAGAAAATGAATATATAGGCCATCATGCACATAACAACTGGGATTATGATGAAATATTTAGTTGCACAATAGCATGATAGTATCCAATATCAAGACAAGGAATTCCTTGAACTGGAACAATCTGGCAAGGATCATCCAAACAGTCTGAAGAGGAAAACTTCAAATAAAAATTTAGCTCTGAATCATTTCTTACTCCATCTACCAATATTAAATTTCGAAATTATGACTCTTAGGAGGTAGATAGAGGATTTAGTCAATTCATGATTGATTATGAAATTCATAAAGCCACCCAAATTGATAAGGAACCAGTAATTGACCCCATTTCCACATATCTAAAAGAGAGGAGATTTAGAAAGATAGGGAAATTAAAGGAAGATCTCAAGGAGTTGACACTCCTTGATAATCATATTAAATCATAAAATGCATTTTTTAAAGACAAAATTTCCCAGTTTCAAAAGGATAAAGAACAATAGGAATCTCAGAAGAAATTGCTAGCAACAAAGGCTAGAAAATGGTACATGCAAAACATGTTTGGTAGAATCAAGACTAGGAGATTGAGGAAAAATATGAATAAAGTAAGGAGTCAGGGACAAGCCTCATCTCCATGCTTGGACATTTTGAGTGTTGCTTCAAATAGAACATAGGAAGGAAGGGGTCATCAATTTTGAAATTTTGTTGGAGGAAGAAGAGAGTCATTTTGGTTGCATGAGGACATGCAACATCTTCTGTGTGGTGAATGTGTTGAGTCCTCAAAACAGACTCCTTTTGTCACATTCCTATCCTAAACTTCCATACAAAATCCCACATCTATGAACTACTTATATTTTATTTTATCCCTTTTTTCCATAAAATCATGATTATCTAAAAAAATATGTGTATTGAAGAATGCTAAAGGTAAATTGTTCGTTTTATGATTAATTCCATTATTGTTTATGAAAAATTTATTTAATTAGTTATTATTTTAATGAGTAGATACATAATCTTTGATTTTGTAGCAACCCAAGATACAATTTTGTATCCTAGTCACTAAAATTCTTTTTTGCAGTGAAATTTTCATTCTATAGGGACACAATTACTTTAGGAATAAACCACGACTTATGGAAGATTCCAAATCCATCCTTGAAGCTCATCCACCTATCAGAACAATCCAAGGATCCTCTAGATTAGTACATAAGGAAAGTCAAACTCACGGTCAAACATGTACAAGTGGCGGAGTTGCACAAGATGACTTTTATCAAATCAATACAAGAGAATGGAACGAGATCGCATGAGAGAAATACATGCATTATGTGATGAATTTATCCAACACATGGATGATCAAGATTATTCCATACATCCATGAAGTTTTTATATTTGATTCCACATATACGCATGTGTAATTTGTTTGTAAACATTTTGTGAGATCTATGAAGTGAGGATCTATGTGATCTTGTATACATTGTATAAGTATGGGTTATCAAACCTCCATAAGAACATATATACACTTCTTGATATTAGATTGTTGTAGTCATATTGTTGTTTGAATTAATATAAGTTTTGGTTACTTTACATTCATGTGAGTTACATATTTGGAGTTTATAAAGCTTAATTCTCATATGATAAGTAGTGTTCCCTGAGCCAAGAGGGCCCCTTGAGGAGGATTACACTATTCGGTTTCTTAATTGTTGGTATTTTTTTACTTGTTTAGTTTTGATATTTTATATTTCTGTTCATTTCCTTTATGCAATTTTGTTTATTTATATTTACACAAGATAACTAACACATTGGACATTAATTGAATAATTGATTGTTATTTTCACAACAGGAACTCTCATTGACTTAGATGATTGAAACATTTTCATTAACATTCCAGTAGATTGATGATCCTAAGTGCTTAGAATTATATTTTTGTCTTTATAAATATTTTCCTGCATCATTAGAAAATACTTTGGTCTTTCTGGAGCTGAACAAAGCTATATTTCTGTAGCCAAGGCAGTGAAGAGTTTTTCCTTATGCATAGTTAAATAGATTAGAAGACTAGTACCTTCATATGTTTTTAATTTCACGTCATCAGTTTATGATCCTCGGGTTGATGATTTAATGTAGTATATTTCACCTAATTGAATTGATTGACACAACCCCATCTAGATCACTAAACAACTTCCCATGTTTTGAAAAACATGTGGGCCCCTCCTTCTTACATATATTTAAGGTTTTTTTTTATCCCAGTTTCCATGGAAAAGTGCATTTGAATTCAAGCCTTATAGTTGGGCTTTCAATTACTCAAAAGTTTGAATAGTTAATAAATTTTCTATTTTCTTGATACTTGTGAATTTTTGAAAACTTTTTTTATTCCTAGGAAAATTGTTTTTTGTTATTTGAATAAATGTGTAACTAATAAGTCATTTTTCTTTCCTCTGCATTTCATAAGTTCAAAAGGGAGTTTCTAGCTTAATAATTCTGAATTAATTTAAAATTTCGGATTATTTCAAAATATTCCTAATTCCTTGATCGACACATCCCCAAAGATTTCATTGATTTGGGAAGTGACCCAATCACAAAATCAATCCTAAGTTTGAAATCTATACCCTTTTTTCCTTGAACTATGACGATTTCAAAATCAAGACCAATCCATGGATCATACCCCTTTCCCAAGAAGCCTTGGGTTATTATTCCAAATCCCCCAATTGTAGCATCCCCAACCCCTAGTTGGGACATTCCACACAACAATTCTCGTCTCTAATACCAATTAATTACGATTATTCTCTATATCTGAATGAAAATGAATTCCTAACAACATATCAATTTTAAGCATAATTATACATGAAAAACCCATAACGAAAAAAAATTTATTCACACAGTAATTATAACAAACACATAGAAGACACGTATATTTTGTAATTTAGTGACTCGTTCTAGAACTTAGACATTACTCCCATCCAGAGAATTTGTTGCTCAGAAACGTTTAGCAATAGATCACCCCCAAGTTGAGGAAATAAACTCCACAAGGGTACATGCTTCCTAATCCAAACTAAGGTCTGACAGACAACAAAAACTATCTTAATCCAAGGTGCCAACTTAAAAAACCATTACCAACTCATATCCTCTCATTCTCCATAGTGTATCCCACCCCATGAAGGATACCCCTTCTATGCCTAAAATTCCTTCGATTGTCACGCTTCCCTTCCAGGGCTTCACCAATAAACCAGACATGAAGTTTCAAAGTGTTGTAGCACCTATAACTCAAGATATCTCTCAGAACTGCAACACCCCCTAACTTAGAAAACTAGGAAAATAATTCCTATAATGCCCATGGGCCTGACGACTATCTTATTTAGTATGCACAGAGGATTAGAAACCTGCTTCTTCAACTCAAAATACCAAGGTTTACTAGTTACAATCAGCTCTAAAGTTTCCCAAGTACAGGTACAGATATAGATGGAAGGAAGTGTATGAATTGTAATAACGATAGATGAGATTGATTGGAATGATAGGAAGATACACTAAGTTCCCACAATATATGTAGCATCCCCAACATCCCACTGGGCTATGCCACATAAAAATTTTAAACTGTATACAAAATTAAAACATATAGAAACTCTGCAAATACATGGATTCATATGGAATAATAATAAAAATACACGTGCAACACACACAAGAAAAACCCATGAAAATAAATGCATAATTAATAATGCAGCACATAATTTAACACACAATTGACACTTATATTGGTAAAAATTATCACCATATGTGTGCATACCTTCCATGTTCCTCCCAGACTTAGACCACACTGCTCAAAACTCTCAGAAGTAGTTCACCATCGAGCTCAGAATAAACTCCACCCTAGTAAAGGAATTCCTAACCAAGTTGATGTATCTCAAACAATAGGAAAAACTCCATCACAGGTTCCAAATAGAACTAACAACCTATAGTCCCTCATTCCCCAGATGCTTGTCCCACCCCAAGAAGTGTGCCCCTTCTCTACTCAATATTCCCTCGGCTACCCCCCTTCCTTTCTGGGGCTTCAACAACAGACCAAACAGGAAGTCTGAGAGCCTTGTAGTTGTAGTTTGGCACCTTTGGGAAATCAATTTCAAACAATTCTCTCACTTGGAGAGAATTTATCATGGGCTTGACAACCCACCTCTTCAATATCCCACGAGACTAACAACCTACTCCTTCATTCCAGATCCTAAGATAAATAGGTACAGGTAATGGTACGAGCACATGTATAGGTATGAGTACATGTACAGTGACAGGGTACAGAGGACAACTGAATGATTGAGTGCATGATGATGGAATGATGGAAAAATGAACTAAGTCCAAACTATAATTATGCATGTTCCCAACTTGACACTTATCATGTTGAGAACTACTTTGGACCACCTATCCCCATCCTTATAAATTAGGATAAAATATTTATTCATACTTTATACTTTAAGGAATATTAATATAATATTCCTTTTTGGCTTAAGCTCCCTAGCTTAGCCCCTTATCCTTAACTTTTATCCCTCGTTCCCTAACTAGTGGATTTTAGTCCCCCATACTCTTTTACATGGTTTGTTTGTCTTGGTGATGTGTTTTTCATTACTATTTTTGCATGATTACATTTACATTTACTCTATAGATATACTATCCTTTCTGCATCCTGGCTCACCAGCCTCAAAACACAACATACACACAAAAGCTCTCTGGCCTCAAAATCGTGCGCACTTAAGTTTGTTGTGCGCGGTATCCTGGAATGTGAACACTTCATCATTTTAGTGTGAAGTACATGTGCGCACTATACCATAGAAGGTGTGTTATCACATGATTTTTTCATGGGTCGTATGTATTTTTTGCAGGCTGTCCAAGTCCTTTGTTTGCACAGGGAAAACCATGAGAAAAATGTAGCATTCAGAGCCATCCATTTCAAGCTTGAAATACAAGAAAGAAGACAGGCTTGATTTTCAGTAGTGGAGATGCCATGTACAGTTCATATCAGTCGTTAGATCAAGAAAAGAATAAGTCATGACCATCATATATCATTGGAGAAAGATCAACGGTGGGGAGGCAGTGCGGAGATCGGAAAGACAATTAAAGTTTGTGCAAGTGGTGAGCCCGCAATCGCTCATGCTTGTTGATATTCAAACAAGGGATACATGTCTGGCGATCTCACACTCTGGGAGGAAGCAAGTAGAAGTTGAGTGAGTAAAGGACTCCCAAAGGCACGAAGTCCCAAAGTAAATATGATTCATTGAGGGTTGAGGACGCATGGAGGGAGATATCTCACTTCGGAGATACGATGCTCCGGAGGATTGTAAGAGCTATGCATTAAAAAATCGTGAAGCTTAATCTCCCAAAGTAATTGTGGACCATTGATCTCAAATCAAAAAGAATCATTGATATTTGCAACAGTATCACCAGAAGGCCCTAAGTTCCAAAGTAATGTCAGGATGACACGTTTCTTCGGGCCCTACCACTCCACGGGTGTTTTTCCGCTCAACGCATGACATTCATCCATCACTAGCTGTGACATCATACATCGTCAAGCCACCATGTCATATTCGGGATATCATCCTCCAAGAGGTATTCTTTCTCGACATTCAAATCTCTCAAGCGCCAAAATTGGCTCCATCTCTAAGCATGGTTTAAAAGCATTATGGAATTGATAGATGGGTAAATTTTAGCAGGGGCACTAAAATAGAAGGGCTTCCCAGATTGCGGATTTGCATCAGATCGACACCACACTTCATTGCGGGGATGGAACATGCCCAAACGATAAAATTCTAAAGTGGTCCCGCAATAGAAACCATGGTATAGAAAAATAGGTACGTGGCATTTGGTGATGGATTGTGGGGGCCAAAGCGGTGTGGAACCAAACCGCCCTTGACAGCTTCTACAATCATGTGCTTATATTGGGTCTAATCCAAGATTAGTGTGTGGAAACATAAAATGGGCATTAAGCCAAATCATCAAAGGAGCATCACAAGGAAAATAAAAGTGTTAGCAGACCATGACCAATCTATCACTAGAGGAAAGAGAGCAATCAGCAACCCCCTTAACTGAAAGCATGGAGGGTCTGGCTGAGGAGACAAAAAACTGTCAGCTCGAAGTATCGCAGAGGGAATTTTTTCCACATCTTGATCCCAAGAAAAAAACCAGTTAATGAAATAAGGACCGGTGGTTGATCAATTGACTACCCCCTTAAATGTAAGCATGGAGGGTCTGGCCGAGGAGACAGAAAACTGTCAGACCAAAGTACCACAGAGGGAAATTTCTCTTGCATGCCCATACTGACTAGAGTTTCCTTATGAAATAAGGAAAAGTACAAATGACAGAAGACACCAGCTACTATATTGATTATAAATACATCAGATGAATGATTTGAGAGGGTTGGATGGTTGAGAAAATCTCCCTTTTGTAATATTTTGACTAAGCAGAGTTGTTCTCTGGTTATGTATGGGACTTGAGACATTTTCATTAATAGAAGTCAGTTTCATTTCATCATCTTGTTTCCTCTTACTCATAAATTCTCATGATTGGATGATCCATATGAGATGTCATGGTTGTGTTATAATGGATGTTTTATTATAATGTTGCTATGAATGTTTTTCAATCTTTTAAACTATAATTTTCAAGAGGTTCTTGTGACTGAGTTTTTCTTCACCTAGCTACTTGAAGGCCCGAGGCTTGTAGTAGACCTATCCACCTTCCTCACTAATTCTTCCTTATATTCACCTTTATCCTTAAATCATTGACTGGAGTTAGTCAAAACCTCACTTGCTTATGCATGCTAGCCATGTTTTCTGTGTTAAAACATTCTTATGTTGAGTTTTGTCCATTTGAACTTTCATCATTAATTTACATTCACAAACCTTTTTTATGGGTACTGGGATTATCCTCTTTCAATCTGAGGGTTATTCTCAGTGCTAACATTCCTAGCGTCATTTTCGAGGAATGAATTGAAGACATTTCCCTAAGATTGAACGAAAAAGAAATATTGATTATGAAGGTGCATTAGAATTCAGTACATTAAATATTGCACCTTGCACCTTGTGACTCCATTGTTTCAGTTGTGGCTCCCCAAGGTAGACACAAGAGGTATACTCCACATATACCTCTGGAAACACCTGAAGCTGACCCAAAGAAGATTATCAAGAAATGAAAGGCTTCTCAAGAAGGCTATTCAACTATTTTACGAGGTACTCTTGGTATTTTACATGATTCTACTTTTAAAACTCCAGTAGCCATATCCAATTCTCCTCTTTTAACTTCTTTTGAAGTGTCTAAAAGTTAGGATTTTGAAAATTTTCCTGTTGAATACTCTTCTTTTAGCCCCAAATTGAATGAAGATTTTTTTGAAACCATTTCCTTTCCCGATGTTATAAGTTAGTTCAGGCTAGAGAATCTTGAAGATTTTCCAACTTTGGGCCTTCCTACTCCTCCTTCTATCAAAGTGGTTGTGACTCAAAAAGAGGAAACCTCTTTTCCCTTGAACCTTATACCATCTTCCTCCCAGTCTCAAACGCTTCCTCTTTCTCCAAAATTCCAAGATTCATTTGTATCTTTCAAAAATCCATCTCCCCCTTGTTCTCCTATAGTTCACAACCCAATGGCAGGTGCTAATCTTCCTAGAAATAGGATGGATGCCATAGTGACTGCTAGATATGCCCCTCAATTTTTACCCCAGCCTGTGAATTCTCTCCCAATAGGAGACTACCTTAAGTTCATTCCCAATTTCACAAGGGAGGAAGACATAACTGCAAAGGAACACCTTGCAACTTTTTATAGTTATGCATATAATCTTAGCATTGAGGATGAAGATGTATGGATGAGGGTATTTGTACATATCCTTGATGGTGAGGCTAGAAAATGTTTTAGGGGTTTGACTCATGGATCTATTGTTGGGATTGAAGCTTTGGATGATGCTTTCTTGAGGCGTTGGGGGGAAAAAGGGGATTTACCTTATTATATTACAAAAATTGGGTCACTTAAAAGGAAAGAGGGGGAATTTGTTTTGGATTTCTCAAAAATATTTAATAGAATGTACAACAAGATTACCACTAAAATAAATCCTACAGAAACCTCTGCCAAGATTACCTATGCCAATGCTTTTGACCTTGAGTTTTTCCTCTTGTTGAGAGAAATAATATCTACCTCTCTACCTCATATGCAATATGAATATTTGGAAGTAGAATCTAACATATTGGCAGCTGAAAAACTTAGGGGAAAATCTTATAGAGACAGAAGGAAAGGTAGGGAAAAATATTCAACCTCAGAATCCCATGTTGTCCACCCTCAAGTTGATGAACTTAGAAAATTGGTAAAATAAATTTCTACTGAAATGGAGAAGTTGAAACTTGAATGAAAACATAACTATAGGAACACACAAAATGCTGATAAAAGAGGTAATTTCAGAAGACCAAATAATGCCCCTCATGTCCTCCTAAGAGATCAACAAAATAGGGATAGGGATTATCAAAAATTCCAATCCCCCCTCCAAAACAACCTTGTTGTTGATGAAGAAGGAGAGGATGAAGAAGTTGATCCTAAAATTCATTTTCTTGGTGACACCTCTTCATATCCTCATTTAAACCAATCTGCATATGAAGAGTCTCTCATGGATATTCATTTAAATGAATTGAGTAAAGGGGAAAAGAAAAATAGAAATCCAAGGAAATACAACCTAAGGTCAAAAAACAAAGATGGGAAGATTGACACTTCTGATCAACCCACTAAAATAGAAAATTTTTCTAAAGTTGTGGCAGCTAGCAGAAAAGAAAATGATGCACAAAACCCCCAGGCATTGTCTAAGATCCCTACCCAGAAGTTAAGGAGATTATGAAATATCCATCCTCTTTTATCTTTGAGAGTGAGATTCAAAAAATTAAATTCCCTATACCTTTTTTGGAGTTGATTAAGAATGATAAATTCAAAAGATATCTTTCTAAAATGTTTCATCCCGAGCCTTCCTCTAATTCTATAGATTCAATCAACCTTCAATATGAAAAACCATCTGTCATCCTGGGACCTTTGGTAGAGGATAGAGATGACTCTTCCCCCCCTTTCTACAAATCATTAAACATTCATGATAAAGTGTTTCACAACTTCTTGATGGACTCAGGGGCATATCATAAAATCATGCCTAAAACTATCATGGATGATCTTGGGTTGGAAGTTACAAAAACCTACCATGACGTACACTCATTTGATTCCAAGAAGGTGAAATGTATTGGGGTTATAAAAGACCTGGTTGTTACCCTGTTCCAATTGCCAATGAAAAGTGTGGTCATGGATATTATGGTGGTTGATGCCCCCCCTAAGTTTGGGATTCTCTTGTGAAGATCTTGGATCAAAATACTAGGGGGAACTTTGAAAATGGACCTTTCATATGCCACCATTCCTGTGTTTTGGGGAGAATGTAGAATGCTTTATAGGGAGGCACAATTAGCATACATCATCAGTGATGAAGAAAATCCTAAAAACCACCCTATTTTTTCACTTCATACCGATTTAAGATTCAGTATGTTGCATCTCACTGATGTTCCTCAACCACGTATTGAAATAAAAAAGCAGTCCATCACCTCTTGTGAAGATCCTCCTCCTAATACCTTTGTTTGGAAGATGTTTTTCTATGGGGCCTCTTCTAAGGAGGGTGTTGGTGTTGGGGTAGTATTTATTTCTCCTACCCAAGAGATCATATCTTTGTCCTACAAGATTGAATTTGAAGCTACAAACAATGTGGCAGAATATGAGGCTCTTGTTTTGGGTTTGAGGGTTGCTAAAGGCATGAGAATTGAAGAGCTAGCAGTGTTTGGAGATGATGAATTAATTGTTCATCAAGTTAAAAATATGTATCCAGATAAACACCCCAGTTTAAGGACTTACATAAATGAAGTTTGGGATCTTGTTTATAGTTTATTCTTATCTTTTAATATTTCATTTGTTCCAAGAGAGGAGAACACTATGGAAAATTCCTTGGATGTTTCGGCAAGTAATTTTAGAAGACCTTTTCCCCCTAAACTCAAATATGATGTGGAAGTGAAGTATATACCCTCTATACCTAACAATGTCAAACATTGGAAGGTTTTTGAGGATGATATTGAGATAAAAATATGTCTTGAGACCGTGAATGAGTTTCTTTTCCTTACATATTGATCAAGATCATGATACTAAAAAAATACCTCATACTGATATTTTTTCTAAATAAAATTCCTGACCATCATATTGTTCAGTTTCCCAGTAACCATATTCCAAAAGGACTAATCCCCTTGGAGAGATTGTTTGATAGAAATGATGTTTTTGTAAAGGTTAAAGGTTCAATTGAAAATGTTGAGGTGACTGAATGCAATTTAGGTATAGAAGAGGATCTAAAGTATGTTATGTCGTCTAGCAGCTTGTCAAAGGAGAAAATGGTTGAGTATGTTAAGCTTTTAAAGGAGTTTGTTGACGTGTTTTCCTAGAAATATGAATATTTAAGAACATATGACACATACATCATTGAACATAAGATACGTTTGAAAGAGGATACCAAGCCTTTTAGGCACAAACTCGGACAAATAAATCCCATGATGCTGCCTATTATGGAAAAAGAAGTGAAGAAGTTGTTGGATGCCAAAATCATCATTCCTTTGAGATACTATGATTGGGTATCTAACTTGGCCCATGTAAGGAGGAAAAATGGGGAAATTAGACTATGTATTGATTTCAGGAATTTGAACAGAATATCCAAGAAAGATAATTACCCCTTGCCAAAGATGGAGCTCATTTTGCATAGAGTCACTGGTTCATATAGGATGTCTATGATTGATCGATTTTATGGCTACAATCAGATCTTTGACTTTCCTAAAGATAGAGAGAAGACAACCTTTACTACTCCTTAGGGCACATTCATGTATTCTAAAATGCCCTTTGGATTGATGAATGCAGGACAAACATTTCAGCGAGCCATTGAAATTTCCTTTATTGGGGAGAAGGACAAATTTGTAGTCATCTATCTAGATGAAATTACAGTGTTCTCAAAATATGATAAAGAGAATTATCATAATTTGAAAAAGTTCTTCCTGAAGTGCAGAAAGTTTGGTCTCTCTCTCAATCCTAAGAAGAATTTGTTTGATATGAAGGAAGGTAAGTTATTGGGGCACATTGTATCAGCAAAAGGGGTAATAATTGATCCAAGAAAGGTAGAGGCCATCCATATCTTATATTTTCCTAGATCCAAGAAATAAGTTCAGTCTACCTTGGGGAAAATTATTTTTCTAAAAAGTTTCATCTCTAACTTTGTTGAATTAGTGAAGTACATTACATCCATGCTTAGGAAAAGGAATGAGGTGAAATGGACTATTGAGGCTCGAGAATATTTTGATCATATCAAAAAGGCCTTGACTGAAGCACCTGTGCTCATCAGCCCGGACTATTCCATGGAGTTTCTGATATTTTCCTTTGCCTCATTTGACACATTGGTTGTTGTTTTGCTGCAAAAAAATACAGAGGGGTTAGAGCAGCCTATTTCCTTTTTCAACAGATCCTTGAGGGATGAAAAAATGAGATATGATATCATGGAAAAACAAGCTTATGATTTGGTCAAATCCCTCAAGGCTTTCAGAGTATATGTTATGCATTCAAATATTGTTGCATATGTCCCTTTAGACTCAGTGAAAGAGATAGTTATCCAGCCCAACATAGATGGGAAGAGGAACAAATGGATTGCTAAAATTATGGAATTTGACCTTGAAATGAAGCCCACTAAACTAGTGAAAGGCCAAGGTTTAGCCAGGTTGTTGGATGAATCAAATTTCAAATCTTTAGGAGTTAATTTCATGAACATAAACTCGGAGAATCAACAAGTTGAATCTGGTGATAAAATCTCTCATGCCATCCTGAATTTCGCAGAATGCACTTGGTATAAAGATATCATATATTTTCTGTAGAAGTTGCATCCTCCTGATGGTTTGGACAAGAACAAGGTGAGAGCTTTGAAGCTTAAAGAAATCATATATTGTCTCATTGATCACATCTTGTATTGGAAAGATCCTCTAGGATTTCTTTTGAGATGTTTAGATCTACAGGAAGCTCAAAGGGCCATGACTGACTTTCATAACAGCTTATGTGGGGGGCATCATTTTTGGAGAACCACATCCTATAAGATCCTCAAAGATGGTTATTTCTGGCCTAGCCTTTTTACTGATGTTTGTGAAAAGATTAGATCTTGTTTCAAATGACAAAACATTTCTGGAAAGCAGCAGCTCAAATATTTTCCTTTGAAGCATGTGGTGGCTTCTTGACCTTTTCAATAGTGGGGTCTTGACTTCATTGGGGAAATCCATCCAGCTTCAAGTGGTCATCATAGGTGGATTTTGACTGCTACTGATTACTTTACCAAGTGGATAGAAGCCATTCCTACAAGGAATGCCTCCCACAAGGTAATCATTAGTTTTCTCAAGGATATCATGTCAAGATTTGTTTGTCCAAGTAGGATTGTTACTGACAATGTCGCTTCCTTCAAATTTGAACCATTGATTAAGTTCCATGAATAGTATCGGATTACATTAGTCTATCTACCCCTTACTACCCCCAAGGAAATGGTTTGGCATAGTCTTCTAACAAGAACATCATAAATATCATCAAGAAATTGTTATAAGACAATAAGAAAGCATGAGACTCAAAGCTAAAATTTTCCTTATGGGATAATAGAGTTACAACAAAGAGGTCACTTGGTGTTTCGCCTTTTAAACTTCTATATGGGGTTGAGGCTATCTTTCCTACTCATCTTTCCTTGCCCATGGAAAAATTCCTCCTGGACTACCAAGGAGAACCTGATGATATGGTCAGGAGGATACAACAGTTGGTAGAAGTATAGTAGACTAGGGAGAAACTACTTGGCAAAGAACAGGGCCATCAACAAAATATCAAGCAGGATTTTGACAAGAAGGTAAGCAAAGAATATTTCCAATTGGGAGATATAGTGCTCAAATGGGATGCACCCAAGCAAGAAAAAGGAAAACATGGTAAATTTGAAGCCTTGTGGATTGGTCTGTTCAAGATTTCTTAGGTATTTTCAAATAACACTTATAAATTGCAGAACTTGGAGGATTCTGAAGTTTTTGGTGGCCCTGTCAATGGGAGATTTATAAAAAAATGTTTTTCTTAAACCATGGTTGGCTTTCCATTCATTCTAAATATCACTTTTTCTTTTTATTTATGTTTAAATAAGTGACCCCATAGCTCTAGGATAAGACATTGAAACTGCTTGTTCTTGACATCTCACAAGGAGCATGCCATCCCTTGTGGATCCAATGTTATCACATGAAGTTTTCATGGGTCATATGTAGATTTTGCAGGTCGGCCAAGTCCTTTGTTTGCACAGGGGAAAACCATGAGCGAAATGTAGCGTTCAAAGCTATCCATTTCGAGCTTGAAATACAAGAAAATAGACATGCTCGATTTTCAGTAGTGGAGATCCCATGTACAATTCAGATCAGCCATTAGATCGAGTAAAGAATAATTCACGATCGTCATATCTCATTGGAGAGAGATCGATTGTGGGGAGGAATTGCATGGATCGAAAAACAAATTAAATTTTTTACAAGTGGTGAGACCACAATCGCTTGTGGTCATTGATCTTCAAGCAAGGGACATGTGTCCGACGATCTCTCACTCCGAGAGGAAGCAAGAAAAAGTTAAATGAGTAAAGTACTCCCGAATGCATGAAGTCCCGAAGTAAATCTGAGCCATTGAGGGTTGAGGATGCATGGAGGCAGATATCTCACTTTGGAGATATGATGCTCTGGAGGATTGTAAGAGATATGTATTGAAAACTCTCGAATCCTGAACTCCTGAGATAATTGTGGACCGTTGATCTCAAATCAAAAAGAACCAGTGATCTTTGCAGCAGTATCACCGAAAGGCCCAAAGTCCCAAAGTAACGTCAGGCTGACATGTCGCTTCGGGCCCTACCACTCCATGGGTTTTTTCAATTCAACACATGGCGCTCATCCATCACTAGCTATGACATCATACAGTGTCATGCCACCACGTCAGAATCAAGAGATCGTCCTCAGGGAGGTATTCTTTCTCTACATTCAAATATCTCCAGTGCCAAAGTTGGCTCCATCTCTAATCATGGTTTAAAAGGATTATGGAGTCGGAAGACGAATTAATTTTAGTGGGGGAGCTACAATAGCAGGGCTTCCCAAATCGTGGATTTGCATCAGATCGACGACCACACTTCATTATGGGGACGAAACATGCATGAACGATAAAATTCTAGAGCGGCCCCACAATCAAAACCATGGTATAGATAAATAGGTACGTGGAAGTTGGTGGTGGATTGCAGGGGCCGAAGCATTGTGGACCCAAACCTCTCTTGGAAGCTTCCTCAATCACGTGATTATATAGGGTCTAATCCAAGATTATCACATGGAAACATAAACTGGGCGTTATGACAAATAATCAAAGGAGCGTCACAAGGAGAAGCAAAGCATTAGCAGACCATGACCAGTCTATCACTAGAGCAAAGAGAGAAATAAACAACCCCCTTAAATGAAATCATGGAGGGTCTGGCCAAGGAGACAAAAAACTGTCAGCTCAAAGTACCGTAGTGGGTGGTGTTTCTACATCATGATCCCAAGAAAAAAATCAGTTATTGAAAGAAGGATCGATGGTTGATAAATCGACTACCCCCTTATGGAAGCATGGAGGGTCTGGCCAAGGAGACAGAAAATTGTCATCTCGAAGTACCACGGAGGGAGGTTTCTCATGCATGCCCATACTGACCAGAGTTTCCTTCTTACAGAAGGAACATGACAGATGAGAGAAGACACCGGCTACTTTCTTAATTATAAATACATCATATGAATGATTTGAGAGGGCCAGATGGTTGAGAAAAGCACCCTTTTGTAATATTTTGACTAAGCAGAGTTGTTCTCTAGTTATGTATGGGACTTGAGACATTTTCATTAATGGAATTCAGTTTCCTTTCATCATCGTGTTTCCTCTTACTCTGAAGTTGTCATGATTGGATGATACATATGAGATGTTGTGGTTGTGTTATAATGGATGTTTGATTATAATACTGCTATGAATGTTTTTCATGGTTTTAAACTTTAAGTTTCAAGAGGTTCTTGTGACTGGTTTTTTCTTCATCTAGCTACTTGAAGGCCTGATGCTTATAGCAGACCTATCCACCTTCCTCACTAATTCTTCCTTCTATTCACATTTATCCTTAAATCAGTGACTGAAGTTAGTCAAAACCTCACTTGCTTATGCATGCTAACCTAGTTTTTTGTGTTAAAACATTCTTATGTTGAGTTTTGTCCATTTGACCTTTCAACATTAATTTACATTCACAAACCTTTTTGATGGGTATTGAGCTTATCCTCTTGCAATATGAGGATGATTCTCAGTGCTAACAAAGTGCATGCAAAATGATATCAAATAGCTCACCATATTAAGTACATTTGTATTTACATTTATAGTTGGGGTTTGGCCTAGGGGTATTACAATATATTTTGATGTTCCAAACTTGAAACTTTTCATGATGGGAATTACATGGTCCCCACTTGGTTATACATTCCTCAACTTTAGGAACTTAGGATAAATATATATCCCATAAATTAGACTTTAGGAAAAATTATTAAAATATTCCCTTGGCTTAAGCCCCCTTGGTGATCCAAAAAGGATCCAGAGAAGGCTAAGATCAACTCAAAACTTGCAGAGGTAACTCAGGACGCTCAGAATGGCTTCAACAGATAGAGAAAGGGAAAAAATTGAAAGTCCCCAAAACTTAGTTAAAATGATATGATCATGAAGAGTGAATCTCAAGATTTCTGACGGCACAAACAGCTCATCAAACGGAGCTCATATGCGAAAGATATAAGTAGTCAAAGTTTAGGGAAAACTTGGTCAAAAATTCAAAAGGTCAAGGTGACACATGTCACCATTGCAAGGGTGACATGTGGCACATCCATACAGTTGACCTGGAAAAGTGATAAGTTGGCATGGGATGATATGGCAAGGTCGTACAGGTTTGATGGCAGACGCATGGGCGAATTAGGTTGTGAGAAGTGTCATTTTAGTGGGAAAATGTTATGGTGCCACATGTCCCAATCATGGGATGCCATGTGGTACCCATCCAGTCCAGTTAGAAAGTGGTAAAATTATATGACTCCCCAAGAATCGAAATCCTAACCTCCTTAGCCCAAAGGCCTTACAACTTCACGCTATCCAACCTTCCACTACATATACCTTGTTTATAACAACGCAGTGGTGATTTTAGTTTTCTGATATGAGCAAATCTTCTGTAGCTTAACTCTAGAATGAGGTGTACTTATGTATTTTGCCCAATTCTTTTATGGAGTTAATAAAAATACCTACCCATTTGAGAGTAGGACCCAGAGACATCGTCCACCAGGGATGAACTCTATTATCAATTTATTTGTGTTCATATTGCATGCTTGAGTCTCTTTCCTTTGAGCTTTTCTTTATTTATGGTGTACTTTATTTTATGCTCATTTTATACAATTATTCAATAAGTCACCTGACGAAAATATCCTGGATCATGGTGGTATTAGAGCAGTCATCTTTGACTTGACTTTTTGAGTATGAATGCTTACTAGGGCCAAGAATAAGCAGGGTGAAGGAACTCTTAATACTTTCAATCCTGAATTTGGTCATGCATCACGAAGGAAAAAGATGGCAGAAGAAGAAAAGCATGATGAACAGGAGAAAAAATTTCACATGGTCTTTTATCACATGTCAGAAATGGTCGAATGAATGTATGGAGTTTACGAGAAGAGGATGAAGAAGAAACAGAAGAAAAAGGAAGAACCAATAGATGATGATGCTTTGATAAACCAAGGGGATGGAGGAGACCCTCCTAAGCCTCCATATTCGCCTTCAAGTTCTATTTCTTCTTCCTCCGAGCATTCTCATCACTCTCATCATTCTAGCCATAAAGCCTATTTTAAGAAACCATTATTAAATCTTGATGTAAAGTTTTATTTACCTATGTTTAATGGAGATGCTAATCTTGAAAAACTAGATAATTGGATCTGGCAGGTTGAAATATATTTTTGTGTTCAGCATATTGACGAAGAGGAAGTTAAAGTACAACTAGATTCTCTTCGGGTGGAAGCCACCACTCTTGTATGGTGGGAGAGAAAGATACAGGACAAAAGTAAGTGTGGTAATATTCTTTCCTCGTGGTTGGAATTTAAATCAGAGATAAGGAAGCAATTATATCCATTAGGGTATTTACATAAAGCAATGATGGAATGGAAAACTTTGAGGTAGAGTAAAGGTCAAACTGTACAAAGTTTCATAGAATAATTTAGGAAGAAAGCTCTATCATTGAATATTCCTTTGGATTCTTATGAAAATTTAATGACGTATATTGGCACACTTCACAGTTATATTCGTCATACTTTGCTCTTATTTAACCCCACTAATATTGATGAAGTTTGTGTGCAAGTCACTCACCTTGAGAATAGGGGGAAACATGTTCAAGAAGATCCCATGAAGAAACCTTCCAATTTCCCACAAAATACTTTCAAGAAGTTGAAAATTAAGGACAAGAAGACCGCTACAGTGACGGTAGAAGGAGGAAAACTAGATTGCACTCATTGCAAGAAGGGCGGTCACGATGAAGAACATTGTTGGAAACTGCATCCAGAAAAGTAACCAAAACAGTTCGGTGGAAATAAAAAGACAAAGATTATTGCTACAGTGTAGCAAGATCTTGATTCTGGATTAGGAGATGAAGGAAAGATCACAGTGGCTGGAGTACAAGGTAAATATTCCCTTCATGCTAGTTCAATTTCCAATGACGAATCTCAGGTTGATGAATGAAAGAGGAATGAGTTATTTCATATACGAGTTGTATCTAAACATACTAAGATAGATACATTATTTGATCTGGGTTCCCAAGTAAACTTAATATCTGAAGCACTTGTCGAGAATATGGATCTTGTAATGAAACCACATCCAAAGCCTTATCCTCTTGGTTGGGTATGTGATAAATAAAAACTTAATGTCACCAAAAAATGTAGGATCAGATTTTATATTTCTTCAAAGTTGATTGATGAAGTGGATTTGGATGTTGTACCACTTGATATATGTGGCATAGTGTTGGGGAGTCCTTATCTTTATGATAGAAAATTAGTATTCTTTAGTCATGAGAAAAAATACCACCTTACTAAGGGGGGAGTGGAATATATTGTTAGAGATCATAGCATGAGGGTAAATACGACACTTGTTAGTGTAGGGAAAATGAAAAGACGCATAACCACTAATAAGAGATATGTGCTCATGCTCGTCAAAGAGAAAGATGTCGGGACATCCAACGCTTTCAAAGGGTGTGATCCATATCATAAAAAGGAATTAATTGATATTGTTTCTAATTGTGATGATATTTTTCAGGAACCATATGGATTACCTCCTAAGAGGGAAATCCAACATGAGATACATCTTCAGCAGGATTCTCCCCTTCCTAATGTGGGCATGTACAGGATGTTAGTTGTGGAGATGAGAAAGATCAAGAAGAAAGTATAGGGATTATTGGATCAAGGGGTCATCGAGCCCAATTCATCTCCTTGTGGTTCTCCAATCGTGATGGTGCCAAAGAAATATGGCACATGGTGAATGTGTGTCGATTACCATGCTTTGAATAAGATCATGGTGAAAAATCGATACCCTCTTCCTCCTATAGATGATTTACTTGATCAATTGAAGAATGTTATTTATTTCACTAAGTTGGATTTGCGGAGTGGATATCATCAAATTAGGGTCACAGAATAGGATACATGGAAGACTGCCTTTAAAACCAAACAAAGATTGTTTGAGTGGTTAGTTATGTCGTTTGGGCTTTGTAAGGCTCTGACAACTTTCACACGTGTTATGAATAAGATATTCAGGCCTTTCCTAAATGAATTTTTGATTGTGTATTTAGATGACATTATTTTTTTTAGTGGCATTTGGGATGAACATGTAAGGCATGTAAAGTAGGTATTGGATACTTTTCAAAGGGAAAAATTGTATGTGAAAATGTCTAAATGTGAATTTGGCAAGACTGCACTTGTATACTTAGGTGATATCATGGGAGGAGGACAATTCAAGATTGATCCTTCCAAAATTGAAGTAATTGAAAATGGCCTGAGCCAAAGAGTGCAACCAAAGTTTGAATCTTCTTAGGTGTAGTTCAGTATTGGAGGAGATTCATTCCTAATTTCTCCTTTATAGCAGCTCCTTTGCATGCCTTAACCAGTGTGAAAAACACTTTTCAATGGGAAGGAAAGCAACAAAAATCTTTCGACACTTTGAAGGAGAAGATCAGTACCGCACCAGTATTAGCACTATTGAATCTTCAATAGTCATTCAAGATCAAGACAAATGCCAGCAGATACGCCATGGGTTTAGTATTGATGCAATATCATAAGCCTATATGTTACCACTCTAAAAATTTTAACCAAGTTGTTGTTAATTATCCTACATATGATAAAGATTTGTATGCATTAGTTCAAAGCATAAATAAATGGAAGAATTACTTGTTAGGGAAGGAAACCATCATACATACATATCACCATACCTTACAGTATCTTCAAGTAGAGACCAAACTGTAACAATCTCGACACTAGATATGGATGGGTTTTCTACAAAAAATATAATTTGGTAATCAAGTACAAGAAGGGTACAAGTAATAAGGTAGTCGATATGATTTCTAGACCTCCTATTGATGCTTCTATTATTTTGAAGAATACTTATTTATCTCATGATATCTATGTAGAAAAATATGGCATCGATGAAGATTTTAAAGAAGTATATGAGAAGCTAACCCATGGTGCACAAGTAGAGAACTATTGTCTGTAGGGAAAACTAGTCTATCATATTGGGAAGCTATGTATTCCTACAAGTTAATGAGTCCATGTAATACGAGAATCTCACACTTCTCTTGTGTCTGGGCATTTTGGTGTAGGAAAAACTATGGCTCATTTGCAGAGGTTTTGTTATTGGCCTCAAATGAAAGAAATTGTAACTAAATATGTAAAGGGGTGCATAATGTGTTCTACTTGTAATCCCAATAATATAAAATTGGGGCTATACTCACCACTTCCTGTTCCATCCCATCCATGGGAAAGAATTTCCATGGATTTTGTAGGGGATTTACCAATGATCAAAGGGGGTCATGAATATTTGTATGTTGTAGTGGATAGGTTCAACAATATGTGTATCTTGATGCCATGTAAAAAGAATATCATTTTTGAGAAGAATGTTAATCTCTTCTATCATCATGTTTGGGTTCACTTTGGGTTACCCACGTCCATTGTCTTGGATCGAGATACTCGATTCCTTGGGGATTTTTGGAATAGATTGTCGAGAATGATGGACATCAAATTGAAGAGGATCATTTCTTTCCATCCGCAGACTAACAAACAGACAGAAGTGGTAAACAGAACAGTGGTATTTTTTCTTCGAGGCTACTACAACAAGCATCCTAAGTTATGGGATGAACATATACCCTATGTACAACATGCTTATAACCAATATTTACATTCATCCACTCAGATTTCACCTTTTGAGACATGTTTTGGGTACCTACCAAAGGTTCCTTTGGACTTGATGTATGGGAGAGATGTCGATGTGAATGAAGAACGAATAGAGGAAAGAGTCTACAATTTCATGCAAAGGATTCAACAGATACACCATGGAGTCGGGGAGTAGTTGGATAAGAGTAAAGCACAATATAAAGATCGGCATGACAAGAACAAGGTTGATCATTAGTTCCAAGTTGGAGACTGGGTATGGCTTCACATCAATAAGGAATGATTGAAGGGTGAAGGCAAGAAACTCAAGCCCATCTAATATTGACCCTTCACTATCTTGGAGAAAAAAGGAACTAATGCTTTTCGTTTGGATCTTCCACCTTATATGCATATTTACTTAGTTGTGAACGTAGAGAACTTGAAATTTTTTGAGCCTCGCATGATCATATCAGGATGAGGAAGTTTCAATACCTTCAGTTGATGATTTTGCACCTAAGTATTTGGATGAGTTATAGGAATATATCATCCTGGACAGAAGGACGAGGACTTCACGCAGGGGTGATGTTGATTATCTTCGAGTAGGCTTAAAGGGCACACATCCAAGGAAGGAAAAGTGGATTGAGAAGGACAAAGTCAGGGGACTCTTCCCTTACTTACCTATTTATTAATGAAAGATTTTGGTGGTCCAAAAATCTCTCAATGGGAAGGCATGATCCAAAAAGGATCCAGAGAAGGCTAAGAACAACTTAGAACTTGCATAGGAAACTCAGGACGCTCAGAATGGATTCAATAGACAGAGAAAGGGAAAAACTTCAAACTCCCCAAAACTCGTTTAAAATGGCATGATCGTGAAGAGTGCATCGCAATATTTCTAATGGAGCAAACAGCTCGTCAAACAGAGCTCGTATGAGAAAGATATAAGCAATCAAAGTTCAAGGAAAACTTGGTCAAAAGGTCAAAAGGTCAAGGTGACACATGTCACCACTACAAGGGTGACACATGGCACATCCGTAAAGCTGACATGGTAGAGTGTTGAGTTGGCATGGGATGGCATGGAATGTTCATACAGGTTTGATGGCATACACATGGACAAATTAGGTTGTGACAAGTGTCATTTTCATGGGAAAATGTTATGGTGACACGTGGCCCAGTTGTGGGCTGCCACGTGGCACCCCTCCTATCTAGTTGGAAAGTGGTAAAATTATATGACTCCGTAAGAGTCTAAATCTTAACCTCCTTAGCCCAAAGGCCTTACAACTCTACGCTAGCCAACCTTCCACTATATATACCTTGTTGATAACATGGCAGAAAGTTTATTTAACTTTACTAATGTTTTGTATGGGGGAAGAAAAGGGCTAGGCCCTCAACCCAACCCTTGGTTATATGCTAAACCATGTGACCATATATTTTCCCACCGCCAACATTCAAACTTAACCGCCCACCATTTTAGGGGCATATTCCCCCAGTTTAAACGACTGCCATATTTAGAAAGAGCGCGCCAAATTTGGTTGCAATGAAGTGTATTAAAAGGGGAGTCTGCGGGATTCTATCCCGGGACCTCCACTAACCAAACCTCTAAATATAGCTCTGCCTACCAGCATGCCAAGTGCCCTCTTTATTGCATAACCACCAAATTTTTATATAAAAAGGGGTGTTCACCAAAGTATGGAGAGACGGAGGAGAACAAAGAGCATGCTCGTATGGGTTTTGGCATGGATTTCGAGACAGGACATGCATTTCGATATTTTCCCAGTCATTTATTGCAAAGGAAAGGCATGGAGAATGCAAAATTTGGTTGCAACCATGTGTATTAAAAGGAGATTTTGCAAGATTCAATCATGATACCTCCGTTAACCAAAGCTCTAAATATAGTTCCGCCTACTAGCACACAAAGCACCCTCTTTATTGCATAACGACCAACTTTTTATATAAAAAGGGGTGTTCTCTAGTGTATGGGGAGACAAAGGAGAAACAAGATCATGCCCGTATGTATTTTGGCATGGATTTCTAGACAGGGCACACATTTCTAGATTTTCCCAACCATTTATTGCAGAGGCAAGGCACAAAAACTGAGGAAGGGGTGTCTATTGGGCCTGAAAGTGTGAGACTTGGATCAAGACGTGGAGATAGCCATTTTTAGGTAATGCGATGCCACAAACGCATTGGTGATGTTAGTTTTTTTATCTGAGCAAATATTTTTTAGCTTAACTCTATAATGAGGTGTACTTATGTATTTTGCCCAATTCTTTTATGGAGTTAATAAAAAGACCTACCCATTTGAGAGAAGGACCCGGAGACGTAGTCCACCAGGGCTGAAATCTGTTATCAAGTTCTATTTGTTCATATTGCATGCTCATGTGTCTTTCCTTCTGATCTTTTCCTTATTTATGGTGTACTTTAGTTTATGCTCATTTTATACAATTCTTTAATAAGTCACCTAACGAAAAGATCCCGGATCACTTGGCTTAGGCCCTCTTCATAGACTCTTAGCCCCCTTTCCCTCTAGTGTGGATTTCTATCCCCCCCATACATATTTTTTCTAGTTGGTCTATAAAATAGATGCATTTTTATTAATAATCTGAGTGTAATTACATATTACAATTATAGGCTCACTGCCCTTTTAGCCTCTGGTATCTCCAACCTAATAACCAAATAGGAACTATGGCCTCAATACATATATGAAATGGAACCATAGCCCAAAACATTCTATCTCACCAACCTATATGTACATTTACAATTGGGATTCTTCCTAGGGGTATTACATTTCCCTCCCCCTTATTTATGCATTGTTGTTGATTACTTGGGCTAACCCAGGTTCTAATATCAAATAGGTTTCCAACAAAACCCTCAAAAATATTGGCCCTCCTGGTAAGCCAGAAGAAAACGTTGTGCACAGAGTGCACATCACGGTCTCATCCAAGTGTTATAACCCAAAAATGATCTACATATGCATACATGGCATTGGCCTTTCTACTTACACAATTTGCCAAACTACTGCTGAGACTCTCTCTTTAAAAAACCATTTTTGGGAGCATGTACGTTCCCTACTGCACTTCTGCCCACATGCACATGCTAGCCGCACACTAGATAGACTTCTTACATATGCAAGTTGCATGCTAAACAACCCACATTTACCTCCAAAAGTTGCAAAAAATAAAAAGTTGTAAGGAATTCAGTAGATTTTACGGTCTATAGTCGGTTTCCCAACTATTTTACCCCTTGTAGCCCATCCCCAAACCGATTAACTATATTTTTATCATATAAAAGGAGGTATTGGGGTCTCATTCCATCATCAAGCATTAGAACAGAGAAACTCTGCCAAAATCCTTTCCCCCTTCAGCCTAAGATTTACAACCCTTTCTGAGATTTGGCCTCAGCGTTCACCTTCCATTCCTCTCCCTATACAATCCCTTCCCTATTTTCCAAGGAAATCATTTGATTGTGAATAGGTATCACAGGAATGATACACTTGGAGCAACAGTAAGAGGAGCTTGGACTAGGTTCGTGGAGCATCTGCTGACAAGAAGGTTGTAACTTTTGTAATCTTCACATGTGAATAAAAGAGTTATGTTTATGTCCCAAATATTGTGTTTTCATGCTTAATTGAGTAATGCATTTACATTTATATCTAAACCCTAACATTGATAAGTAGAGATAGAATATCTTTTAGCTTTGTTTTCTAAATTGTTTGCAGGTCAGTGTTGGGAGGAGACCAGCAGCCCAAGAAACTACAAAGGAGAAGGAGATCTACACCAACCAAAAGGACCTAAAGTACATCCTCTTTTCCTTTTCTTGTCTTTTTATTTCAGATTGTTTGGGGTAGTTTAGAAGTAGAACCATATTTTAAGGGAGATCAATGATCCTCCTATACTCCAACCAAATACAGTAATAGGGGTGATTTTCCCCGCTAGCAGAATTGGCGACTCCACTGGGGAGTCTCCCTAGGGTCTTAGTGGGAGATCTTGGTTAGATTTGATTTTCAGTTTCTTTCTAAGTTTTTTGAGTGTTTTGAGTCAAGTTGGGTCTCTGGTCACCTTCCAGGTGCCTACCAGCCTCCCTTACCCAATGTTTTTGTCCAAACTTTTTCTTTTTTTGAAAATTTACAGAGGTGTACATGACCTATTCTCTATACATCACACGTACATATACGTTCCACATTATATAAAACCTGCATACATACGCAGAATGGGCGTGCAAAACACACGTCTCTTTTGTTTTGGAGAATTATTTCAAAATATTTTCCGTTTACTATAGGAAACTTGTAGTTCCCAATTCTTCGTGAGTTCCACAAGCCTCTGTTGTTTAGGGTTTAGATAATTTGCAAGCTTAGATTGTTTATGAAATAAAAGAAAGAAATCATCTTGTCTCTTTGTGTTTCCTAGATTTTTTAGCTTATTTTTGGCTTGAATTCTTAAGAAAAATGAGTTGCATCGTGTATTCATCAGTTTCTTTTAGGATATTTTGTTAGTTATTCTTTGATTGGAAGAAAATATATAATAAAAAAAACCTAGTTTTTTAGGTCTCTTTCTTTATTTGCATTTTTTTGCATTGTTATTTCAAAAAGAAAAAGAAATTAGCATAGTGTTTTGTTTTCTTCTCATATCGAAAGCATTTCAAAAGAAAAATAAAAAAGAAAATCCTTTCATTTTCTCTTTTGTTTCACTCGAAAGTTGCATTGTGCATTTTGCTTGGAAAGGAGAAAATATTGCATTTTTAAATTTGAAGGATTGTTCATGTTTTTTCTTCCTTGAAACTCTTTTCATTTGAAGGGTTAGTGTAAAGTTTTATTTTCCATTGTTCTTATAAGTTTCATTTTTTGAAACAGTCTCAAACAACATCAGTTGCATTTCCATTCCTTGAGTACGAAAATCCCCTAAAACGAACACGCTAATTTAAAATGTATTAGTAACACTTTTTCTAGGGTTCACCAATAGCTTAGGCTAGGGCCTTGGATTAGGTGTGGAGAGGTAAAACCTCCAAGGCCAACCAAAAATTAACTTAGGTGTTTTTGTTAGGGTTTGAAAAAATCACTTTGTAATTACTCAATCTAGGAAGCTCCTCTCACACAAGATTCAAACATAAGGCCACGTGGAGGACGGTGATGGAGATATCCACTATTGATCCCAAAAAATAATTTGGGAGAGTGTGTATTGGGGGTGAATCCTATAGCATTAATAGTCTGACTTGTGTCAAAACTCTAAGACACTTGGATCCATCCAAGGTACTCTAAGAGTGATTTTGGCCATGTTGTGTTTCATGCCTCAGGAGGATCTTTAGGCTTAGTTACCCTACCCATACACTTGTTCAGTTGTTGATTGTACCCCCCTGGTTGTTGATTATAGGTTGGTGGCCCAGTTTCCATTATACAGGTTGACACACAGGTGACTACGAGGTTTTCATCGTGGTACCCGAGGTAGACTCTGTACTCTTTGGGCGACACCCGAAGGGACTGTCGGTTGGAGGTCTAGGTAACTATTTCTCTTGGCCATTTTTTTTCCTTTGTGAATTCTTTGGACAATACGGACTTCATATCCCTAGGTCATAATCATTCAGAAGGGTGGTTTGTTTGGTTTGTATATTTTTAGGTTTTTCTTCTCAGTGTTGTGCTCGATGCTCCCTAGTTTTCCATAGCGAGTTAGTCAGTAACTTCTTTGGGTCTATGACCTAAGGTGGTAGACCACCCACTCTACCAGTTGTGAGGACTTTTCAGTTTTCCTCTTAGAAACGTAGAGCCACCTCTTTATAGGAATATATTCCTATAACATTTTTTTGCCTGGGTCAGTGTGTGAGACTTTTATAGACTTGAATGATCCCCCAATGGAAGAACCTGTACATAATATATTCATGGAAAAAGTCCTTGATGATACCAAGCAAAGAACCCCTTCGCAAGGGGATTCTTGTGCTTTTCCTTTATTTGGAAATGTTGGTGTCCCTTTGGTGGCCACATTGTACATTCTGTCAGGAAGTTGGCTTAGGTTGATGGACAATTGGTTTGGATTGTTGGTTTTCATTTATTTCAACCCCTAGAGAGTGATGATTGTTGGTTTTCATAGATTTCAACCCTTGGAGAGTGATATTGTATATTGATATCAACCCTTGGAAGAATTCTGGTAGTGAATTATGGTAGAATAAAGGCATGGGTAAGGGACCTGAGTATTTTTTTATGTATAAAGGCATGAATATTAGTGAATTTACATGTAATACTATTCTAGATGGATAGTATATGTCATGCCATTTCTGGTGATATGTGGAGCACCACAAACTCCTCACGTTTAGAGATTTATGGCCACGTGAAGTTGGATAACCCTCATGAGTTATCTAGAAGATCCTAGAAGGTCAAAGAAGTCAAATTATTCTAGAAGCTCCTAGAATAAGTTGACCAGTCTAAGTGGTTAGTCATGGGTTAAAGTGGTTGCAACATGAAAAAAATTTAAAATAAATTAGTTGCAACTAGAATTGGAGAGTTTACTATTTGTATATTAAGTGGACAAAGTGGCTAAGTGGACAAATTTTGTTAAATGGAAAAAGTACCTAAGTGGAAAAAATGGTTAAGTGGGCAAAATGGCTAAGTGGACAAAGTGGCTAAGTGGACAAAGTGGTTAAGTGGATACTTCTAGAGGAACCTACTTGGAGAGTATAACTAAGAGAGAAAGGGTCTCCCATGAGTATCTATTAAGAATATTGAATATCTACAAGTGACGGAGGTAAAAAAAGGATATCTAAGATGAATTTCATAGGGAAGGTGAAGTAGAGAAGGTCGAAATTCAAGGGAGGATAAAGTGTTTTGATGATGTTTTCTAAGGTATGTTATTTACAGGTCATATCACCATTTTCGCAATAACATTTTTTCTACAATGATTCTGACAAAAAACTATGGAATCCATTGATAAAACATATCCAAGTAACTGTGATAATAGTTTTAGCATGTGAGTTGTTGTAGTTTGGGAGTTACACTCCGTGGAAAATAGGGTTTGTGGTTAGTCCTGGAACTAGTTTAAAACATGTGTTTTGGGTAAAAACGTCATAAATTCTTTATAAAAGATCCAAATTCAATAATACCAAATGTATTGGTAGGAGTATAGTCTGTAGTATTTTTTGTACCAGTTTCATATCTATATAGAAAATATTCCATGTGGGGCATTCTCTACAAGTTCACTCTCTAGAATAAGCCAGAATTCAACAAGGTATGCCATTTTTTCTATAACTCCTTTTCTGGGAGGTTCCAAGAAGCAAAGCCTAGAGGAATTGTAGATAATAAATTGAAGAACATATTGTACCATTTTCATACCTTTTTTCATTACAGGTACATATTTATGATTGTTTCAATTTAAAGTTGTTGACTAATCCAAAATTAGTCATGTGAGACTAAAGTAAAGTTTGATGAAAATGCTAGTCTCTTGTTGTTAAAGTTAAGGAAGGTTTGCAGGTATGTGATCATATACACCAGGTCTGTTATAGAGATACAAATCATATTTGGATGATGAAATTGATGAGGAATTTTGGTTAAGGTATGTTACAGATAAAGTTTGTATAGCAGTGAGGTTGTGGCACATGGTTTGATGTAATGGTTTATGGTATTGGGTTTATGGATAGAGTTATGAATTTTTAGATAACTTTTGATGGTTATATTGGTTTATGTATTTTGTATATGGTTGAGATACATGTTGGTTACATGGTTGAGACAAGTAGTTGATGAGTTGGCACATACATGAGGTGTATTGTTGATGATATCGATACATCTTGATGAGTCATAGTTTATGTGTATTTGATGCATGATTGGCACATATTGGGTGCATCGTTGATGCACTTGTTGATGGTACAAGTTGAGGTACATGTTGATGCATGGTTCAGGTTATTGGTACAAGTTGTTTGGTGCAGGTTGATTGGTACAGGTTGACAGTGGCAGTGGTTGATTTAGTGAAAATGACATATTATCTACATTTGGCATGTATATTTCAGGGTGGTTAGATGGGGAAAGGATGGGTGGTTGTAGCCACTTTCTGGTTGTAGTCAGAGAACATAGGGGGTTGTATCCAGAGAATTGGGGAGTTGTATCTTCCCTCGGGTTGCAGCCTGAGAAATTAGGGGATCAGAGCTTCCTTCCAGCTGTATATGGAGAATTGGAAGTTGGTGCTTCCTTGAATGTAATTCTTAACATATAAGAAAATCGTTTTGTGGTTTTCTCCCTTATTGGTTTTCCACGTAAATATTGGTGTATTATGCATTGTGTGAATGTGTTTGTTATTGATTATTATGCACTCATGAATGTTAATGCTTATGATATAGTAATATATTGATGATGGAAAGATGAACATGTTTGAATAAGTAAAAGAATATGCATTGTGGTTTAAAGGATTAATAATTGGTATAATTTCTCATTACTGATTCACCACCACCCCCCCCCCCCTCTCAGTAATCCAACAATTGGTATCAGAGCAAGTTCCTTTAGGAAACAATTTAACCACTGGAAGGAGATCATGGATTATTTTGAGAATGGAGTACCAATGTTTAATGGTTAGAATGGTTTAAATTATGAGATATGGAGTGGAAGGACGAAATTAGTTTTGGAGGAATAGATATATTATATTTGGAAATCAGTTGCTACAGGATATGACAGTTCAAAAAGGGAAAAGATTGCATCTAAGAAGGAATTGAAGAAGAATAACAAAATAGCAATGGATTTCATTTGGGAAGGATTACCTAATCTGGTAAGAGAAAAGGTTGGTAAATGTTCATCAGCTAAAGAATTTTGGGATAAGTTACATAATGGCTATTCTTCACCCATCCCAGATTCAAAAAAATCCAAAGAATATGCAGGTACAGAACAAGAATAAATATGCTCATCATGTCAAACATATTCAGAAGAGGATGAGTATGAAGAAGCAGAAGTTGATTACAGAGAATAATTGATTAGTGTAATTGAATATCTAAAGAAAGAAAGAGAAGAAAACAATTCACTCAAGAAAGAAATGATGAAGCAAAGGAAAGTGTTCAATTTTTCAAAGAATCTCGGCAGGTCATAAAGAATTTAGGAGCTCATCTAGAAGAGGCCAGAAGAATTAAATAAACTCTAGAATATCAAAAGCAATGTTTAGAAGCCATCATAGCAGCACAAAAGGAAGAAGCAGAAAAGAGAGAAAATATTCTGACAGATCATCTCAAGGAAATAACCAATGACTTAAACCAACTTGAGGAAGAGTTTGTTCAAGAAGAGAGAAGACTCGAAGAAGAAATAATTACATTTAAAATACAACTTGGAGAAGAAAAGAGAACAAAAGAGGTCATGAAGTCTCCAATAATGAAGAAACAAGAATAGGTTGAAAATCTTGAAGAAGAAGTTGTCACACTAAGATTCAAAGTCATCAAGCTCAACAAGAATGTTGAAGAGATAGAAATATTTACATAAGCAATAGAGAATGAAGATAAGCACTCTAGGTTGCTAGAAAAGAAGAATGAAGAAAAGAGAAAGAGTTATGCAGAAGTACTCAAAGGAAGGAATCATGGTCAACCACATTCTAAGAAAACTAATAAAGATACAAATTCAAGAAGACCATCCATGTTCAAGCCACAAAGAAGCTTTAATCATGATCATGATCATTCAAGGAAGAAATTAAGAAGGACTAGACCATAAAGAATATCATTTCCTCCCAGGTATGTAAATTTCTTTTATGGTCTTTTTTTTTTATTGTACTAACTTTGGACATAATGTTACAAGGAAAATCTCTCTATGGCTAGGGGTAAACCACAACAGATGGAAATGACTACATAAATAAACTCTAATATCAAGTATGCTATATAAACAAATATGCTAACAAGACAATATAAGAGGCCTACCTCGTCCAAACGTTCAATGAAGTCCATCGTTGAGAATTTGACCCAAAGCAATATACCTACAACTAGTCCTCAACAACCAAGCAATGCAACAATATGGTGATAATATATAATGTTAGCACATTCAATATCATAATCCATCAACATTCATAACAAATATTCCCATGCAATAATAATTCAAATATTTGTGAGATATTAATTGGACAATAAAAGAGTATTTCTATTAAGATATAATCATCATAAGTGAATGAGTTACAAACTTCTGTGTCGGCACGGTATGGAACCGAGAAACTAAGTTCCTTCTAGCTGGGCCTCCACCACTTCAATCCTCCACCAAAGGCAAGCTCATATAAGAGAGACAATGAAGTTCTCAATCAATAAGGGAAGAGATTGGGGGTCGAACAATGTATTTAGACTTAAAGGACAAGGGGATGTAGACTCAATGTGAATTGAATAATTTCTCCAGAGTAAATTTGCTCTCAAATTTGAATTCTTTATCCTCTTTTCCATAGCTCGGATTTGACCCATTTATAGCCTTCAAGTGGAACTGAAGGGACGATTCGAAACGTTTCCAGTATATGGAAGGCCAAGGATCATTGATATCATGACGTGACATGGAAACCCAACACCATTTTTTTAATTTTGGGCACATTTTCTGATGTACGCGGGATGTAGTGGTGCAGGCTGCGTATATGCATGTTGTAATATAGGCAAGGCGCATATATTGAAAAAATCATGTTTTTATCTCTGGGATTTGCAAAAAGGTACTTCAAGTCTACATAGGGAAATGGAAAAAGGCCCTATGTGAAAGATTGCATGGGGTGAGGAAAATATTGCTATAACATATTCCCCCTAATGTGTGAGGTCGGAGGAGTATATGCGATGGTCGAAATACATTATAAGACCCAAAAATGGAGTAATGGGGACCCATATGGAAGAACTAGTTGATCATTACAATCTGTACTGACTTTGCTTACATGGCTACCAATTTGAATTACACTACAGATCCATGTGAAAATATACCAAAAAACTATTCATGGCCATGAATAGGCAAATAAAAATGTGGTTACATGCCAAAGGCTTTCATAGTCATGAACAAGGCCCAATAAAACTAATCTCAAAATCAATCTGAAGATATATGTATACAATGGAGTACAATATGATATCCCATGATCACTTAAGTCACACAGGTACTGGTCCAATGAAAAGGTAGCAATAGGTCAGGAAAGTTGTGACTGTAAACTGATGTCTTCAAGTCTTCTACACAATCCGCCAAAGGTGAAAGTCTACATCATGTGAATAAAGGAGTTGAGGTCGAACACAATGAGACTTCATTTGATTACCGATCATTGAGGTATACCATTAACAAACATGAGATAGCCTACCGATGATGAAATTAGGTATCAAGGAACCGATTACATTCTTACAAGTGTGAATAAAGGAGTCGAGGTCGAACACTTGAAGAATCCATCTTTTAGGAGACATTGATGTATTCCCAAATATCGATGGTGAGAGAACCTGCCACTAATGAGTGCAAGCCTCTAAGTACTCATAGGACTCTATGTCTCATCTACAGAATAGATGAGATGAAGTCGATGGAAGGAGACCCGCTAAACAGAGAGCATTAAAGAATATCTCATCATTCAGCATGAGGTACAAAGAAGGAGCTTGATGATTTGGAGGAAATCGAACAAAGAACATGTTCACAAACCAACGACCCTATGCATATTTTGCATGTACCAAGTGCAAGCGATACACAAAGAAGACCCTATGAATAGCAGCGAATGAGGAAAACTACTGACAAAGGCGAAGAAACCACCAATAAGGATAATGGCATCCAAGACACTGCATGAATCCAAATGTGTGAATAGATGTCTTTCCATCGAACACAAGGGAAACCACACAGTCAAAGACTAATGATGAAATGTCGATTATTGGGTTCAAGGTTACCTACCAATGAGGAAAGTAGGACCAGGTTGTGCAATAGGACTACAGCTTCATGTGATTCTGAGACAAATTGAGGGTATGGATGACATGCAAAGTCAAGAGTTCTGAGGAATGGTCGACACAAGTTGATATACATCATTTTAACAAGAGCATGATACATATGGAATACTCTAGTAGAATAGACTCAATGATGGAACCACAAGATGTAGGAGGCATCAACCAAATTCTCCGTAGGGACTAGAAGAGTAACCAGTCGGGGGAGTAAACTCTCTGTAACAAGCTCAGCTTCCTAAGGTCATGATAAACCCAAAATTATGATGACAAGTGGATTCAAAAAAAAAAATCTCTATTCAAAGGCGAAATGACTACTGCCAATATAAGATAATACTCCTTTTCTTCCCATCTTTTTTTGTTTTTTCATAGTCAAATGAATGTTATGATATAGATGAGGGAATGAGTGTTGCAAGTAAGAAAAACTAGTTCCGCAGTGGAACGTACCTATGCTCAATGCAAGGAGGTGCATGCAGGAGATGGAGACTCAGGGGAATGTTCCCTCCTGGGTATAGGATGTCAAGTTGCGAAGGATATAAAAAAGGCTCAGTTTGGTTGAGGATGCAAAACTGCTGAGGAAAACGGTTTATAATGCAAAGCGAGAACCGACAATAGGCTCAATACTACAAGCAAGGGAATGATATGCAATCACAAGTTAATGCCAAAAACTGTCATTTTCATAATATTAGTCTACTTGGTTTGAAAAAGGGATAAACTTGTACCAAATAGACACCCTTTCAAATCCAATTTATGAGTGTGAAAGAGACAAGTTCACTTGGAAATATTTTCTCTTTTGAAAAGAAGTTGGAAAAGAGCTTAAATAAAACTCGCTTGGGAGTCCTCTAGGTATAGGTTAGCATGTTTATGAGTGAGGAATGAGTTTCAGCATAAAGTCATCTATTAGCTATAAGGGACACTCAGTCCTATGGAAAACACCTATGCATTGGCAACGAATGAAGCAGAGGATCTAACTAGGGTACCCATGTTTGGTAAGTCTCTACCATTTGATAATGACACTTCTAGTAGCAGATAGAAAGTTCTATGTCGCTAAAAAATGGGTTCGTATCTAAGGCATGTGAGTGATAGTTATAGGACAATGCAAGTGTGCATGATGGAATGGATACCTATCCTATATGTTGGGTAGTGAAAATACATGTCTGAAGTTACGAATGGTAGACATAACGTTGAAAACCGCAAGAATCCCTAGACAAAACTACAAAAACCAACTCAATCCACTATTGTATTAGTCCATTAGGAGAAAATATTATCCGAAACTATGAAAAGTGGGTAAAATTTTCTATAAATAGTAAAAAATACCAAATTTACAATACCATTTTACTTTTTTACCCAAATAGTGGATTTTGGACCAAATTACTTGCGATCTTCAACTGGTGATTGTGGGAGCTACAAGTGACAGAATCAGCGATCATCTGGACCAGGTAATTCCTCTTCCCCTCTTATTTATTTTTAGTGGATTACATTTTGTATTTAGGTTTCAAATTTTAAGTTATTTAGGGCGCAAATTAGAAGTTTAGGTGTACGCAAGATATCGTTCATTGGGTCACGTATATGCGTGATTATACGTGGTTTTCTAAACAACATCCAACATATACTCAACCCTATATGTGACTGTAAATTATCGAGCCCGCGTATATGTCCATAAACAATGGTTTTTAGTGAATGCTAACTCAAAAAATGATTTTTCTCTTGCAGGATGGTGCTAGAGTGGAGGGAAAGGGAACATAAGGAGGTAGATGTTATTATGGAAAGGGATTTGGGGAGCCAAATGGACTTGAAAATATGTGGGTTGTATAAGTTTTGGGATCTCAAAGGGATGAGGGCCCAAGTGAGATTGCTAGAGTTTCTCGTGGATTACTAGGATTAAGACAGTGAGAGCTTCAACCTTGATGGGCAACCATTAAGGATTGAAGTCGAGGATATTTATTTCTTTACGGGGTTGTCGCGTTAGGGTGAGGTGGTAAAACTCAAAGCCTAGGGAGCTGGGAGCAGTATGAATATAGAATAATACATAGCCTCTCATTGCATTGTAGGGACCGAAAAGTTTGGGAGTCAACTCCCCATCCAAGAAATAAACAATCTAAGCCTCAAGATTGTTGTCCTCGTTTTAACAGGGATCATAGGATCGACCTCGTTGCACCAAGAATCAAGATCGCTTATGTTCTACTCTCTAGAGTTCTTGAGACCCACGATGTACGACTGGTGCACCTCATTATTTCCTAACATGAAGAGCCATTTGACATAATGCAAACAAGGTGGTGAGAGGAACTTCGGGTTTTCTTATATCTTGTGTATCATTTTCTTCGAGCGGGTTCCAGGTTTGGGAACTAGAGTTGATATCATTCCACGAGGACCTCACGATCAATCCATGGCACGGTGGACCAAGGTGATGAGATGGTAGGGGGGAGGTAGGGTGCCCACACCCTACAATGATGATTTCTTTTACTGGTGGAGATGGCATGTCATTTCTATGGATGACTAACCCTATGCAGCGATTGACTTCAGAGGGGACCCTAACATGCCATTACCACCAGGGACCACCTACGGGGACATAGGTATGTCAAATGTTTTTAAATATTTCATTTTTTTTGTATTTTTTTATAGGAAAACAAAAATATTTTTAGATGATGTTTAAGTACTAATTAGACATGTATGTCATGTAGACATAGGTCCACGATGATCGGACGGGCTTCCAATGTTAAGCCCTAATATTGGCTCATTACCCCTTAATTGGGGCATATTAGATTAGTAATGCTATTTTATTTATTTCGGCTTTAGGCCATTAGTTGTAATTTAGATTAGTAATGTTATTTTAATTATGTCGGCTTTAAGCCATTATTTGTAATTATACCTCCTAGTCTCCTATATATACCAAGGAGACATTTTCATTTTGAATCATCTTGTATTTGAACATTTAAGTGCGGTAAAAGGAGGTTTCCCCCTTGAAGAGGATTATTATCTGAAATTATCTCTTTTTCAAGGTGTTGAGTACTTTTCCTAAGGTTTTTCTATTCTATATTGATGTTTGGTTCTTAACATATGGTATCAGAGCTCAAGGTCTTGGGGTTTCGCTGCTACATCTGAGACACCATGGAATTTTCACTATAACTTTTTTTCTACAACGTTTAAAAAGGAACGACTTGGAGGGTATTTATAAGATGAATCAAGGTACGTCGGGTTTACAATTCATCTCCTGAGGCATTATACTTTTGGAGATACAGCCTGTACAAGATAGGGTTATGGAATCATCCTGAAATGAGTCCTTGTGGAATTTTCTCTATAAAAATGTTTCTGTAATGTTTCAGATGCTGAAATCCGGAGGGAATTTACATAAATTAGTAAGGTATCTTTGGTAAAAGTTTCATATTCTGGGTCATCTTAAATTTGTATATACACCCTGTGTAAGATAGGGTATCTGACTAGCCCTATTGACTAGTATCAAGAAGGTGTTCCAGGTAAAACAATCATAACTTCTTACTAGAGTATCCAAATTGCATGAGACTGGTTGCATTAGATCGTGGACAGTATTTAGTATTTTGGGTGCGAGTTTTAGAATTTTATATCAATTATTTTGTGTGGGGCACACTATACAAGTGAGATCTCCTGGAAAGGCCAAAAATAAGCAAGTTGTGGGGAAGTTACCGTAAATTCCACTTGGCACATCCAATTTTGATCAGACCTGTGGAATTGCAGAGAAGAAATATCATAGAAATACATAAGAGAAAGTTTCATACCCATAAGGGCCAAAAATTGGGAGATACAATAGAAGAAATATTGTCTAGCAGAACCACCTCAAAATCAAGGTTCAAAAGTGATACTTGGCCAACATGCCACCCAAAAAGGGAACTTC
>ML797389.1:96614-154689 GCA_009831015.1 Picea engelmannii
TATATATATGATAAATTAAAATATATAATTTATAAATTATATATAATATATAATATATAAATTATATTATACATAAATAATATAAAAAATCAAAAATCAAAACATTAAAAAAAAATCAAAACCAAAATCGTGCGCTCATATTTTTCGACTGGCCCGAATAGTTGCACGCACACACACAAAGTGGAGGGTAGTAGTGGAGAAGGAGGCACGAATGCAGAGTGGAGGGTAGTAGGGGAGAAGGAGGGAGAGGAGCACGAGAGAAGGAGGGAGAGGCTCACGGAGGAGGAAGAGGCACACGGACTAAATTATGATTCCACGGACTTCCCTGGAAAAAACCATGGTATGCAAAAATAGTCTCTAAACCCTATTTTGCCTCCATATTCATCTATTGATCTCACACATCGCAGGATAGTGATTTAGTGTCATGTTGACTTTGTTTTTGTTTTCTATTTTTTTGTTTGACTTCCTTTTCTTCCAAAATGAATCGTTGAGTATGTTATTCCATTTTTTTCCTGCCACTTCCAAAGTGAATCGTTGAGTATGAGTCATATTGGTATATTACCATGCTCATTTGCCTCCCAAGCATAGTGATTTCTCATTTACCTCCCAAGCATAGTGATTTCTTCCCTCACACCTTCCTACTCTGCTTCTTCTTCTTATGGGCATTCTTATTATGATATCTTATGAATTCCTGATATAGAGTTTATGGTTTAGTCTTTTTCTTAATCCCTCTTCTACATGAGAATAAGGAGCCCTCAATATAAGAATGAGGATAGGAATCCTTGAACCAGTTGTGTAGAAGAGATCCTAGTATGTGGAATAGATCCTACCTAGTTTGTGCTAATCTGTAGGAAGCATGGCAGAGTAATAAGCTTCCATAATATAGCCCATAATTTGAGTATGCCCCCCTTATTATATTATCTCATAGTCACTCTTCTTATGGGAATTCTTATTATGGGAATTATTGGTGGCAATATGTCCAACCTACGCATTAATGCTTGAAGTGGTAAAAACTATTGTCCAATAGGTCATGGACTTTAAAAATATTGAGATGCAATATGTAGAATTAAATCTAATCATGTTTTACCAAGATTGCAAAGAAATGTTTCATAATAAAATATCTAATGGTGAGAGGGTATGTTGAAAGCATGCATTTCTTGTGTTCCTTTAATTCTGTATAGGATCCAAATTCGAAGATTTGGTAAGATACATCCATGATTACTAATCTACCTAGGATGTGATTAAGAAATATATGCAAAGATGAGGTGCACTTATAGATTTGGATATAATTGTCATCTCCTTCTATGTACCAATTGTTGAGCATCCCTAACACAACTAAGTTTCCCTTAAAGAATATTGTGCATGGTTTATAAAAGAGGATAACATAAATAGGAGCTAAGAACACCTTGCAAAAATGTTTGTAATGATCCAAATACCATATCTCCACAACTTTTGATAACTCATAAATTAGAGGTGGGCTACAAATTAGATGGGAAATTCTAAATTATTTCTTTTGTCTTCCCACATAATTACAATCACCTTCATTGGGTCATGCTTGCTTGCAAATACCTACACAAATTCCTTTTCCAAGATTACCTTTTCCAGCATTACCTTGTCCAACATTACCAAAAACGTACTCTATAGATACGACATTAAAATTTCCATACTATGAAGATGTCAAAGACACACACTTCCATTCTTGCAAATGTATCCTCTAGGTCATCCTTTTGAATGATACTATAACACCCTATTTCCCCCAATTTGTCATTAATCATAGAATAGGAATTACCATGCTAATGCATGAGGAAAATGTAAATGTATTATTGTTTGAGTTACCAATAACTGATTGTGGGGGTGAAGCCTTGAAAGTACTGGCCATGATATCACTAGAGGAAGAATGTGAAAACTATAAGAGAGGGTTCATATATCAAATAACTCCAAATATCCCTTGATAAGGATGACAAACCTCCTTCGAATCCTAAGGAAAGAAAATCAGTCAATGAAGAAAGGACCGATGGTTGAGTCACCAACCACCCCCATGAATGGAAACATGGGCTGTCAGTTCGAAGTACCACAGGGACCTACAGAACTGAGCTTCCTTCTGACAGAAGGAATAGGATAGGTCAGCAAAACCTCCCAAGGTAAGAGGGACACACACACGGGAGAGGAGACACGGGAAGAAATGGGGAGAAGAAGAGTGTAAGCTCACAGGGGAGATGCATAGAGCTCTCTAGTGATTCGTGAGATAAAGGCTGCGAGCTTGATGCCGAGGGGCATCTGAGAAACCTTGTCGAGGACATCACCGAGAGAGAAATATCTGAGTTACAGAGAACATGATCCAAGCAGAATAAAAAATAGATAGAGAACCCTCGAGAACTGTGAGAATTCCCTGGTGATATCATGGCTTGGCACGGGGGTGGCCAAAGTGCTAAGATTGAATGCCTCTGAGCCTATGGTCAGGTGGAAGGATGAACACCCACAGTCAATTGGTTGGTGGCAACCTGTAATAGATAAGTGATTTCTTACCCTGTGTAATTTATCTGTAACTGTGTATGAATTAGCTATACTGTGTATGTTGCAGGAATTGGGAATATTTCTTAATGGATATACTATATCCCCCTTATTTTTGCTTGATTGTATAATTAGGCCAGTAAGAAAGCATATGGTTAGGATAGGTTTCATACCCATAAATACTTGTGTCCTATGGTGGCATAAGCCTGAGTCACGAACTGTGCGTTCGTCGACCATGGACACAGTTTCATGTACACATGTAAAACTTCCTAATCCTTTTGAGTCCCTTAGAGGACGAAGCCTATTAAGATTAGGAGAGGTAGTGCAGATATGCACAGGCTCTCTGCAAGGAAAACTGAACCCAGAACCCCTTGATGAAAGAGTGCAATAGTTATGTTGAAGAATCTTCTAAGAGTCAAGTCCAAGAGAAAGAGTGCAAAGCTCTCAAGTCCTTCATAGCTGACAAATCTCAAGAAGGATAGCGAGTTTCAAATACCGAAAGAGAGTACCCTTTCATTTTCTAGATGCACGAACGAGATCCTTTTGGAGGATCTAAGGTCTGTCACGATCATTAGATTGGAGGAAGGAATGTAGGTGTTAATGCCTTGACCCCTTTCAGCCTTTGCAAGTAGCGAAGGAATCGGGACCGTAGATCCCAAGATCCATGGGAGTTACCTGGACCATCCATCAGAGGGACACGTGGCTACTAGTTGGTGTTTTGGCACCCGAGAAACCAAAGGGCAAGACCCCTTGTCTTCGCAAGTCATGAAATACCGGTATACCAAACCCCGAATCGGTTTAGTGTGAATAAGTTTGAGAAAGCCAGGATTTGATCACGACCATTGATCATCCCGAAAATATCACAACGGTTGATCGTGGCTAAAGATCATAGCCATCCATCGGAGGGACACATGGCTGTCGATTGGTGTTTCAGCGTTTCAGCACCCGGGAAACCAAAGAGCAAGACCTCTTGTCTTCGCAAGTCACAAAATATTGATACTCGGAACCCCGACATGCTCTGTGGTAGAAAGGAGGAGTCCCAAAAGGATATGGACCATCCATCGGAGGAGACGCGTGGTGAGCGATCAGAGTTCGGGGAAAGATATGAAATCACGTGAGCCATTGGATCTCGTACAAGGACTCACGTATCGGGTTTCGGGGTTTGAAGAGTCGAAAGACTTGACTCTCTTGCATTTCAAACTCCCGGTTACCGAAATCCCGATATGTCCAGGACCTTCGTACCAAGGGAAAATTTGCATCCGTCGATCTCAGCAAAGGTAATATTTCGGGTTTTGGGGTTTGAAGAGTCGAAAAACTTGACTCTCCTGCATCGTTGAGTTGCGAAATGCGAAAGGCGCCTCTTGGCTTGGCCTGTGGTCGTAACCAATGATCACATGGAGGTGGATAATGGGAAAGCTAGCCTGCACTAGGCTCCCATAGGAATTTCAGGATTCTTTCCCTCGAAGAAAAGAGGCGAAAATTTTAGTTTGTTGTAGTGGGTATGTGACAGATACAATATCCATACACCATGAATAGTGTTTGGAACTGATTTATTTCCATCATTTTTTATATCCTACAATATTCCATGGAAACCCCATACAAAGCTTCTCTGATACCAATATGATATATAAACTATAGTCTATCATGGGTATTACATTGGACACTTTGTTACAAGACATCTTAAATTCTACTACAAAATACCATGAGATTATACTCATTTATACAATGTTTTCTTATTATCAAAATGTAATATTACAAGTATATTAGTCAAAATATTGAAATGAACTGAGAATATAAGAGAGAAGATATATTATTAAATTGAGCACACCAACACAAGTAATGACAATATGTACTATGGGAAACCTAATTTGGGAAAAACCAACAAGAAAATGGGCAATGCACCTTGTTGTTTACAAAGAAGCATGGACTCACTATGGAGTTACAATAGACACTATCACTTGTGAAACAATTCTATAAGGTCTTTTTCTACTTTTGTTCTACTCAAATATAACAATCATTTTCTCTATTCATCTATATTACAACTGCCTTCTTCAACATTTGGTGTATCGAGGGAACACAATGCTTCTGCATATAAGAGAAATCCTTTTCACCATATCACCTACTCACTAGCATGATGGAATCCTTCATGGGTTCTCATAAATTAGAGGTGGGCTACAAATTAGATGGGAAATTCTAAATTATTTCTTCTGTCTTCCCACATAATTACAATCACCTTCATTGGGTCATTCTTGCTTGCAAATACCTACACAAATTCCTTGTCGAACATTACCTTAGGATATGGAATCTTGGAAATGGTTTTCATAGTGTGGGGTCTATGAGGAAAACATCATATTGTTCGCTAAGTATATATCCCTTTGCTTAGTGATAGTCCTCCTAATAAACCGAAGGACTACATTGAAACAAGGGATAATCTTTGGCTAGGTTGTAACTTTGTGAAATTCAGATAACTATACCATGTAGTTCATTTAGACAGAGTCCATTATTTCTTTTCTATATTCTCAGGGAATAAATTATAGTAGTTTTGGTGCTATTTAATATGTTTCTAAACAATTACCAAAAGTTTGATTAGATGGAATTCCAATGCTTAGAGATATATCACTAAAAATGGGATCTCCTGATGTATAGCGTTGGGTTATTTTGAGATCTTCCTTCCACCCCAACAAATCTTGGAAGCATTCATTTAATTATTTTGACTTAATTCCCACCCAACATGATTCTTTTCTGCAACATTTAATATATTTTGTCTCTTTCCCCAACACCTACCTAAAATACTGAGTGAAGAAATACTTTGTGTTTTCTCAGAGGTTGGGCTCCAACCCTAGATGGAAAAGTCTTACATGTCAAGTTATCTTTTCAATGTTTATCTTTAGCCATACTATAATATGAAGATCGTTGGTCTAACATTTCCTTCTCCCTCAATGGAGTGTAGGTACAACCAAATATGTTTCTATCAGACCTATCATCCAGCTCAAGCGATGAAATTTCGAGAGGGACAAGAGAAAACATATCCAACACATTTTACAAGGCGAAATCAACTAGAGGTGAAAAGGTCAGAAGAAAGTTTGAGAGGATGTATCCCATTGCTTTGTCATCCATCCATGGCCTTGGTTTATTCTTCATGGATGGCATAAAGGTAAAATATGGAGGATTAGTTGAATTGTTTGAGTATGTTGGACCATGTTACACTTATGGAGTATGGTTGAGGCTGGTCCAATATATGCCTAGTATGCAGAGATACGCACTCGCCACAAATTATATACAGCTGAAAGACAATAATAAAAATAAAGGAGCGACTATGTATATTGATGGAATTCCAAAGGCATCGGGGAATATTTTACGTCTTATAAACAGTACAAGGCTTGGGATGACAAGAAAGGAACCCAATTGCATTTTTGAGGAGAGTGAACGTAATAGGATATTTGTATGTGCGGTGAAAACAATAACGGTAGGCAAAGAGTTGTTGGTCGATTACAATCTGAATCGAGTCGACCCAAGAACGTCTTCTTTTGATACAGTACAAAACCCATTATACCCAAACTTAAAAAGGGATTACTTAATTTGTGAATGTTTCATTTGTGATGAATTTTTTTTTTTTTTTTTGAATGTTCCATTTGCTAATTTTTGCTCGATGTTTCATTTCCAAATATTTGCTAATTTGTATGTGTGAATGTTTCATTTGATAATATTTGCCAATATTCCATTATTTCATATATTGTTTTTTCAATATTTCTTGCACGTACTAACATTCTTCTTGAAATTCTTCCATAGTGGTGATCAGGGCAAAGGCCTCATTCCTAGCACCGCATCGATCGAAAACGATGAATATAAAAGCAATGAAGAGATATTTGATTCTAGAGACCCCTTGCAGACAATAAAATTGTCCCTAGGAAAGGCCAATAGGGAATTATGGGATTTGGTCGTTGTTGGGCCAGAAACTGCTGAGGATTTCCAAAGGATAGCTTAATTACACGTTAAGATAGAAAATTATGGGGTAATTCATGTCATCTAACAATATCAATTTTTGGTTTTAAATTTTGTAATTTGATATATGAAATTAACACATATTTCTCATTGTAAAATTTTGTGAGATCGATGAGAGGGGAAGGGGAAGGTCCTGGTAGCAGAAGCAGGACTGCAATAGTGAACCCGCATGGACACGTAACCACTAGGCTATTTTCCACCCCAAGTTTGTCATCTGAGATCGATTCTGTACCTTCTAGGGGTGATGCCACGTCCCCACAGCACACGCCAGATCATACAGGTGGTGTACATGATCATGGAACTGATCACTCATCCGTTGATTGTTACCCTAGTGCTACACATATCCAAAGCACAGGAACAACGATGGTATCATTTTTGGTCAACCATGACATGGTTCCTCTAAAAATAGTACAGCTACTAGGTATTTAATATATGTCTTTATCGAGATTCATGTTATATAATTGTTTAAACAATCACATATCAGTGAGATTTAAATTAGTAATGATAACGATGTTTTACAGGAAATAATGTGTTCTACAATAGTTTGCATGACTATGCATTAGAACATTTTGGGCCGACCATTCGACTACGATGGAATCGACAAAATTCCAAACTGAAAAAACTTCTTATCTCCAGACTGGTTGGTGAGTTTGGTGACTCGTTCAATAAGACGGAAGTCCTAAAAAGTACTAACAATCATTTGAAACATGTTAGAGAGGCATATAGGAATAAATTAGTACAGGACCCCAAGTGCGAACGCCCTTTGGTTGTCCCCGAGAAGGAGTGGAAAGAAATTATTCTCGATGCAAGAGAATTAGCGATGAAAGAACAAGGGAAGAAACCACCTGGCCCTGGAAGGTAAGAGGTGTTTTCAATTTACTATGATGGTATTTTGTTTACTTTACAAGGAAAACAATCAATATCTAACATATTTCAAAATATTGCGTAGACTCCAAGACACTTCCAAGGCAACAAAGGCAAGACAAGAAAAACACGGCCAACATAAACTGGGCCAAGGTGGTTACGGGAGATTGAAGGCACAGGTTGTAAGTGCCTAAACATTTTACTTTTTTTTTTATCATTGTCACAAAATATGTAATTCATTGCAACTAGTGACTAATGATTTTGATATTGCTCAATGTAGGGGGATTTGTTCAATGACCAAGCCACAGAAGAAGATCTAAAGTTCAGGTTCACGCAGGGTTTTGATGGTGTGGTGGCACGATGAAGAATATTGGGGCAATATCCATGTGTCTCTCTGGAGGACATGGTAAATAAAATAAAATTAAAAACTTGTCGATTAGTTTTTACTCATTGATTACTTATAATGTAAAATATATTTTGTATTCATTTAAAATGTAAAATAATGTGTGTCTTTTCCACATTCACAGGAGAGTAACAATGCTACCAATGATCTTGATGTACTAGCCGATGAACCACATCCCGACCCCCATATTGATTCAAGCGTTGTTGCCGAAGGACCATTACATAGTGGTATGCACGCATTTTTAATGTTTTTCCATTTTTCAATGAGTATTAATATTTAGGGTATATTCTATACTAAATACTTATATTGTTTCATATGGAAGAGCGTGTAGATGTTGATTGAGAGTGGATATCAACAAGCGTAGAAACAACAATGCGGCCACCAACTATTGTTTCTACTGCACCGGCTACTCCAGGTATAAAACATTGTAATTAAATCTGTATTAATTAAATTTCCCTAGGAACAGTGAATAACAATATCACTTGATTTTTTTGTTGTTGTTGTAGCAGTGGATGCCCATGATGCGCATACTCAACCTCCATGCCGAAATACTAGAAGTTCATCATGGCATGAGGTGTTGAGTATTGATGATGCAACACTTCAAGAAGGTCCAATAATTGTGGGGGATCAGTTAAATTATGATGATGACTTAATTTGTTCTTTCATGGAGACCAAGAATAAGAAGAATAAGAAGAAGAAAAACAAATGATTATACATTTTATTATTAATATAAATCCAATATATTTATGGTCCAATGTAATGTATTTTGTTTTCCTACATGTCATGAATGTTATTTGCTTTCATGTTTTTTGTTTTAGGACATGGTGATGAATGTTTTTTGCTTGCATTTAATGTTATTGTCATTTATAATTATAGTTGTAAAATCTAGATAGATTGGGTATGGGGAAATGAGAGTGATGTGAGAGGGGGGAGGGGCCAAAAGAGCTTCCACCTTCACATGGTTGGTCATGTTCAGTAAAGAATAATTTATTCTCGAAACAAGGAGAATCTCATTCAGGTATTCATCTTTAGTCATTAATTTGTAGAGGTTGTTACATATTTAATTACTATTATGAAATATAATTAAGTCATGTGATGAATCACAGGATGGAGAGGAGCAACATTGGAGGCACCCCATCACTCAAAGGTATGGATCTTGTTAAGGACTGGTTTAAGGTGATTTTTGGTTGATTTATTACTATCATGATATTTTGTAATGAATGTGGAGATCAATGATTTTTTTTAGGAAATTTGAATTTAAGAATACAAAGTTATGTTGACTCCACGAGTGTTAAGGATGCATGGTGGTGGGCACAATATCCAAGGTATGTCTCTCTAGCCAACATTGTTTCTAGCCTAAATCAATGTGGTACACACTGAATGCGGTGACCCTGAGGTTCATCATCATCTTCATATGCTTCTTGCTCCTCCTAAGAGGTTTGAACCTCCTAACCTAACCTAGGATACCCCTACATACCTCGACCTACCCTAAACCTAACCTACATCCTAAGCCTAGAAATCCTAGACTCTTAGTGGCCTAACACAAGACATCTAGACCTAATCTATATAGCTCCCTAAATCTACTAAAGCTACTAACTTGGCACTCAATTTAGGACTGACATAACTATTACAAAGACAGTCCCACCATTTTAATGCTAGCTATAGATTCACTCTGACACAGTCCCCCATTCTTGGAAGTTTTGGGGCGATTAATATATCATTTGATTTATTGCAATGTCTAGAACAACATACCATTGTAACTGACTAAAGCCAATAACTTGGATCATGTCCCGTCTAACTAGATTTAGATACTAAGTTCCATATAAGTATACCTTGCAAATGTTGTTGTCACCATGATTCTGTGGGTTTGTTATTTTGGTCACTTGTTTATCAAATATTTCCTTGAGATAATGATATAGTTGAACCTGTGACAAGCACACAATTGTAATTATGTTCCCTATAGTTAAGTGCAACTTATAATCATTTATCATAAATAAGGAAATGATGTTTTTCTTAAATTTAGATTCGAGTCCTAGTTGATGCCATAATTTAGATGTATGTGTTGTGTGGTCATTAATTGTAGCAATGGGAAGAAATTATCATCATTCAATTGAGTTCAGTGATGAGGTGTGTATTGTCTTTGTCTAGACTATGAATAGGATATTTAAAACCCACTAGGATTTTGAGGAGATCTCTTTCTTATCACAATTTATTTTCCACTACAAACCCCCTTCATGAAACCAGCCTTCAATCGCTAGGAATTTTTAATTTCACCCATGGTTACATAGTCAATTCCTCTCAAATCTAGACTCTCCCCTAAAGACATTGTCAGGCAATGAATTGACTAATTTACGGTTGGTGACTCACCGGGGAAATCATCTTCTCCCTTCTCTACTTTTAGTATTATTTTTATAGTGACATCAAGGGATTCATCTTCTAATGAGGATGAGCATCCCTTTTTCATGTTACATATGAAATTTTTATTTTGTCATTTCTCTTGTTCAGTAGTTTAACTTATTTTGTTTTATAATTTAGCTTCTAGGAGATGCTACTATGATCCCACAATGGGTCACTACTCAATTGTACTTTTGAGTCCCATTGAGCTACCTTTGAGCTCATTAGTGAACATTGATAAAATTATCATATCTTGGTATTCTTACATTTCCCTATTATTGGGTACTTTCATTCATAAAAAGAAAAACTCAGAAGTCAAGTATCCTAACATAAAAAAGGATCAAGAAAATTATTTCCAGTAAATCCATAATCATTCATTTGTAAAGAAAATATCCATTGCACCTTGTGAAGCTCCCCAAAGGAAAGAAACGTGCCATACATTTAGTAAAATGGGGATCAAAAATTTTTGTAGTTATTTATAATATTCATTTAAAGGGAGGCATTACTTAGGTCTAGTTAATAATAAGTTGCTTATATGTCAGCATTTTGAGAAGATCAAGAATTGCTACTTAGGTGGCATTGACATTAATAATACACATGCTTGGTTTGAACACAAATTTATTGGAATGGTAAATATTGAAAGTGTTTAAAGGAATTTCCTTTGGACAATACTCTTTGTGAAGTTTGTTGTCCATATTCATTAGCAACCTACCCTAACCTAGACACCACTCTAAACTATTAGACTCCTAATGCAATATCTCTAGGCCTCTCTCCTACTATCCTAAAAACTCACGTCCATCCTCGGGACTGTCTACCATTTGAATGTCCTAAGCTATTTTTGCAGTGCCAACCTACCTAACATTGACCTATTTTCATACTAGCTCACCCTAGGATATATCCACTTTCATTCCTAGGCCATTATCTCCCTAACGCAAGGCCATTAACCCTTTCTTCTAAACATTTAGACACCCCACGGCTACCTACAGAAACCCTTACTGATGATTGTCCTGAAGTCTTAATTTAAGACCCTATTCCACTTTGACACACCCCTAAAAACAAATTCACATACCTCATAGTCACTCTACCTAAACTACCTCCCAAACTCTCCACCCAAAATCATAGTAAAAACTTCAATTATGACTGAGTGAACATAGTCATTCCCAGCCACATTTAATTTTTTTTGACATAGATAATTCATGGGGAACATAACCTGCAATCTGCATACATAAGCAACATTAAAAATTCTCAACTTGTGTGCATTTGGAGGGGTTACATATCATTTGCATTTGCATATTTAGGACAAGTAGGACTGATACATATTGAATTGAAGTCAAATAAACAATCCCAACTTTTGATATGTAATGAAATGAGAAGGATACTATTGGATTATTGGATTGACACATATGAAACACTTTGTGGCTTTGAAATATTGATGTCTTGAAATTAGTTTGATCAAAGTCATAGATAATTTAAAGAAAAGTATTGTGCTCTATTAGGCAATTGTGTATATCATTAAAATTGAGTCATTGATTAATATTAATAATTTGAATACTTGCATTATTCTTGAGATTGAAAGCATCATCCTCTAGGCATTGTATACAAACACAAACACATGTGGCATTTGAACACTTAAGTGAATATCTTGTTGTCACATACATTTCCTTGAATCATTCATTGAATATATTTTAGATGAGTTTACATGAAAGAGTGTTTCATTATTTCATTGTATGTAGTTTTTGTCATATCATGGTCTATGTGAAATCTAAGATATTTTCACTCTTTGTTGTTTTCAGAAATAAAGAATCTATGTACACAAGCGAAAGACGGGCCCTCAATAGGCAAAGTTGCCATTGGTGGGTTGTTTAACCTCGTGAACCATGAAGGAAAACATGTAACATACCGTGATTTTGTGGAAAAGTGGACACCAATCTATTTTGGCTCTACTCACTATATTGATATTTGCTTGGATGAAATTTAGAAAATGGTTGTTGAAATTGGTAAAATAAGTATGTTATTAACTCTTTCAATAATCTAGGTTCAACATTGATTTATCATGAAATAAAATTATTCTCCTTGCATTAAAAAATGTTATGGGGATATTGGCAAGTAGTAATCATAGTTCAAAATTGCTTTTCAGCATAATTGTATCTGAAAATTGTGAAATATTAAAATTGACTATAGATAGATTATTTGTATAACTACCAAATGCACATATTTTAAGTTAATACATTTCATAGGATTTATGTGCTTTTTATTAATATGCACATTATACATAGCTATGCCTTCAATTGTTATTTCCATCTCGATGAGATATGTATTAAAATTGGTCACATGTTGGATATGACTATCAACCTCCTAGGGCCTGTATCAGGCTTGGGAAGGCTGACTATCTTCTTTACATGTTGTTGTAGCTTCTAAATTTTAGCTTCTTGTTCCCTGGATTTTTCTCTTAGGCATTTATTTTCCACATCTAACAGGAATTCCTTCAATTTAATAGTGCCCAACTACACTGTAAGGGAGGTCTGCTGCTGTGAAATCTCCTCCACCCAATGCTCTAGATTCACCTTCCACAATTTGAGGCTCGATATTAAATCCCCTAGCATGGATTGAGACTCATCACAATGGTGCTTACATCTAGAAATGACAAGGTAAATTGGATCACCGGTATTGACCATTAGGGGGTTGACTTCAGTGCCAGCTCCCAAGTACATAATGAAAGTGTTATCTCTCCAAGAAATAACTCCCTGAATGTAGAAGGGTGTAAGCTTGGGAACTTAAATAGATCAATAAACTATGGAGGAAAAAGGATCAAATTGGATGACATTATAAACTCACATCCATTTAGAAATATATGGGTCACTTGAAAGACCAAGGTTTTCAACTATGTTGCTCATAAGGTTTTAATAAATGTGTGAAAACATGGAGAAGACTCATTATGCTATCAAGAAATACCTACACAAAGGCATATGTGAATGGATACTAATAATAGGTAAGATACTTCTTCATACCAGCAGAAACATATATAATATTTGTATATAGTAGATGGCCAGACATAATAAGTAAATACTTGCATCTTAATCTTATGAGTGAACTGATAGGATGACAGCTATCTGGCACTAAGATAAACATAAGAAGCAATGTATATAAGTCTAGTATACCAACGAAGAGATGGGATGGCAGCCTTCTATCATTGAGTATACATAAACTCGGAAAAAAAGGATATGAAAACTGAACAAACAAAGTGAAAGAAGATCGATGTCAAGATATATTCATGGAAATCTCCAAGGATAAAATGTACAAGTCTTCAAGAATAGAACCACATCCCTTAGACTGTTTCCCCCCCCCCCTCCCTTTGGTGTCTTAGAATTCTTAGGATTTTATAGCCTTTACATCAAGGTTTCAATATCCTAATTTAATGGATCTGAAATACCAAAAATAAACATAATCAATTTGATCTTTTAGCATAAATGATCCAATATTATCATCATAAGTTGAATTTGACAACTTGGAGAATTATTTGGCAGCTTGCTGGTGAAAATCACAGAATTTGAAATCTGTCTTTGATGGCTAGGCGATTTATGTCAAGAATAAACATGCCATTTGGCTTCATTCCCTTACCATATGCCTTCAAAACTTGATGAAGAGGATGATATAGCTTCTGATAATTATTATCTTTAATTTGAGATCATTCCCATAGATTCTGGAAACGGAAAAACGTGATTTGGGCAGAAAGAAGACCGATCTGGACTCTTCAGAGATTTCGGCGGCTTACTAGTCATGTATTTTGACTTTTAGCCGCCAAAAGTCAAAGATTTTCGGTGGCTCATTACACTGTAAATTTCACATTTAGTTGTTGAAAGCTAAAATTAACCTTTGGCCTATTTTTAGAGGTGAAATCCTCATTTTATTGAATTTTTGTGAATTTGAGCCTTTCTCAAAACCTCTAAGACTTTATGATTTAAAAATAAAATTATTATCTTTAATTTGAGATCATTCCCACAGATTCTGGAAACAGAAAAATGTGATCTGGGCAGAAAGAAGATTGATCTGGACTCTTCAGAGCTTTTGGCAGCTTACTAGTTGTGTATTTTTCCTTTTAGCCGCCGAAAGTCAGAGCTTTTCGGCAGCTCATTAAACTGTAAATTTCACATTTAGCCGCCAAAAGATAAAATTAACCTTTGGCCTATTTTTAGAGGTGAAATCCTCATTTAATTGAATTTATGTGAATTTGAGCTTTTCTCAAAACCTCTAAAACTTTAAGATTTAAAAATAACTCTTCTACCTAATGATCCTCTTATCATGTAATTTGGGAAATATTAGCAACTCATTTTTTATCGCTAACAGAACCCCAACATTATTCTTGTGTGAATGGCATATTGTTTTTTAGAAAAAACCCCAACATTAGTCGCTCTAGCAACAAACAGGTTCGTCGCTTGTATAGCCATTTGGTTGCTTGACTAAGTTTGTCAGGGTTGTCTTGGTCGCTCTTACGACTAATATTAGTCGTTAGACCGACTAACATTAGTCGCTAGACCGACTAATTATGGTCGTTAGAGTGACCAAGGTTATGTCTTCCTTAGAGATGCTAGCAAGGCTTGTGAATAAAGTGGGTCATTAGACCGACTAACATTAGTTGCTAGACCGACTAATTATGGTCGCTAGAGTGACCAAGGTTATGTTTTCCTTAGAGATGTTAGCAAGTCTTGTGACTAAAGTGGGTCTCTAGAATGACTAATCTTGGTGGATGGACCAACTAATGGTAACGTTTCCCTATTGTGTATAGGCTTCTTTTCTCGGTCGCTAGACCGGTGAAGATCCATGTGTAGTCGCTAGACTGATGAATCTATTCCGACGGAAAAAAAACATATTGGTCGCAACAATGACCCTATTCCGACTAAACTTCATCGCAAAAACGTTCAAATTTAGTAGTGATAAAAGGGGTATCCTTCTTCAAGAGACACATGAAACCCTTAGTAATAGTTCCATATTTTACTATAACCTGACGTAAAAATTTAACTTTCCCATGTAAACCTTGAAGTTGTCGAATAGTGCACGGGGGAGGAAATCAAAGTATTTCCTCAACCTTTAACGGATCTACCATGATCCCAGTATCAGAGACTAAAAATCCTATAAGACATCCTAACCTAATGCAAAAGATGAATTTATGAGGGTTCAACTAGATGCGATAATGGCAACATCTTTCAAAATCTAGTCGAAGGTGCTTAGGGTGATCCACTCTCTTACAAGAGTGAGCAGCAAGATCATCAAGATAAGCTTTGACTATATGTTTAAGATCATGGAATGTGAAGGTCATAGCACGTTGGAAGGTTGCTCCGACATTTTTAAGGCCGAAAGGCATCTTCTGGTATGTGAAAGTACCCCAAGGAAAAATAAATGTCGCCTTATGTTGATACTCAGGTTTAATTTGAATTCGGTTATACCCTGAAAATCCATCCATGAAATAAAAAAATTGTCTTCCTTTACACTCGTCGAGGATCTGATTGATGAATGGTGTCGGGAAGTTGTCCTTAGGACAGGCTTTGTTCAGGTCATGAAAATCCATGCATACACAGATGGTTCCTTGCTTCTTATTCATGGGAACAGGATTGGATACCCATTCATTCAAGGGAATCGGGTAGATGAAGCCAGCATTATGCAATTTCTCTACCTCTGCCTTAATAGAAAGGGCCTTCCAGGGATTGATAGCTCTAAGACGTTGTCGAAAAGGTTTATCATTCAGGTAAGTTTTAATCTCATGTTTGACAATTCGAGGGTCAATTCCTGGCATCTCTTCATATGACTAAGCGAATACATCTCGAAATTCCTTGAAGAGTTTGGTGTAGATCAGGTTTTCTTATGGCGAACAATCTGCATCAATGTGTACATTTTCAATCTTTCCATGGGTACGAGAGATATTGATCGTGACGGTAGGGGATATACTCGCCATATTTCCTTCAGCATAAATGTCATGTGTATCAAGAGAAAATATGGCATGACTAACTATCTCACTCAAAGTAGATCTAAGGTCATCTTGTCCGATTCTAGCAAGATCTGGGAGAAAATAAGAGCGATGATGCATATTATCCCAAGGTTTGTCAGAACCATTCATGGACTCGATGATAGCTTCATCTGAGGGAAGGGTCTTATCTAGGCAGTCATGTGAAAAAGACGATGAAGTGGCCCACATGGGTTCAAGAACAGGATCCTCCTCATTCATCTGCGAGGTAATAGGATCAGGATAAGTGGAAGAGTCAAGAATAACTTGATACGCTATCTCTGCTACCGATAGTGGCATGGCCATTCCATCATGTGACTAACCTTCACAAGACGCAGTCAAGGAAGGTAGGTTCCAAGGATCGTTAAAATAGGAAGTGAAGAAAGGAACAAACCTCTCTAACGAAACTAGCCTACTGGACATGGCGTAAATATGGTGAACCGGTGCCATGAAGTCAAAGGTACCCATAAGAGATGAATACATTCTAACACCGATATTATCAGTTGCCGGATGAGAATTGTCGACCACGGGGATCGACGGTCCAACAAATGCACTGGGCCTAGCATACGCAAAGGACAATTGGTCGATCGTCACAATCTTCTGATCGTGAGGAAAAAAAAGAGAATAGAAGACAGACGATATGATGGAATACATAGCGTAAGTCCAATTGAATCCTAGTAACAAGTTATAATCGAGAGGTGCATCAACCACCTCGACATCCACCTCTACCATCTTCCCACCTAACTGGACCAGAAAGGCGGGAAGAATACCATGAGGGCGGAAGCAACGACTGTCAAAAGCAGTCAACATGGTTGGATACTGAGAGAGAGTCGAAGAGTCGAGGGCCTTCCAACAGACTAGAGACATCACACATGTTGCAGCACCTTCATCAACAACAATACGCTTGATAGTATACTTCAAGTAACCCATGTGGATTAAGAATGTGACATGGTAAGGCAAATGACGTTTCACATCTATGACGTCAAACTTGATAACTTTCGAGCCACTGGGATCTAGAGCTCCTAATGCAGATAGCAAGGCATTCCTCTGTGAAGGACACATCTAGAGTACCTCTAGAAATGACATCACACAAGGGGTTTGACCGAGGTTCTCAACAATAGAGTAATTATGGGCAGCTCTAGAATTAGAATTGTGGGTAGAGCACTTGAGTACTCCTTTTGGAATATGAGATGGTGGATTTGGTTTTTCGATCTGTAAGGGCATATCTAGAGGAGGAAGAGACTCTAGACCAGGTACAGTTTGTGGAGAACTGTAATCACGAGATAGGGTGGCTACATTAACCTCAAATTTGAGCATATTGATGCATAAACGGTCACCATTTTGTGTCAGTGGGTTTTGACTCCCACTCACCACATTTCTGGCATTTGAGGATCTCGAGGCCATGTGTTGGTTATGTGTAAAAGGATTCATCATCATGCGTGCGGTAGAGATAAGAGCCCCGCAGCTTCTGCAAGTTTGGGGTATAAATCAGTAAGGTGATCATTTGTACAAAGTTTATAGGGAAACTTCACCTTACACCTTTCTCTCTTTCCCTCACCAACATTATTATTCATCTTCTCATTATTACCATTGTCCTTAGGTTTATTATTCTTCCCACCCTTACCATTATTATTATGCCCTTTCTTCTTATTTCCACCTCGTTGTTGGTTACCATTTGGGCCGGTCAACGATTTCACGGAATTTACATCCGCCGACTGAGTGGAATTGGAAGACACATACGAAGTTGGCCTTCCTGCAGATTGGTTTAGAGACAACTCTTTCAAATTCCTTGTCACCGAGTCTACAGATTTCACATTTGCGGAGCCTACAATGCCATCGGCATGAGGTCTGGGATTTTGTCTAGGGTCATAGTTTGAACTCGGTGCATCAGGAAGAATCTCGTATAACATCCTAGACTGAGCATATATAAGATCTAATTGTTGGGCTTTGAAAACCATTTCTTCCTCAGATGTAACCCCAGATGTAGCAACATCCTTCGAGATAGGAGATTGCAGAGATTTAAGGAACCACTCTAGCAGGAATTTTGGGGGTATGTAGGTCTCGATCAAACTCTTTTGTCTACGCCACTCCTGGATGTGATCTGAGATATGAGTGGCTTTGTCTTTGTGTAACGTCGACAAAAGTTCTAGGTCAGCATCGTATTGAACTGGCAATTGGAAGTGGTTAAGGAAGAATAGAACCATATAACTAAAGGTCATATATGCCCCCCTAGGTAGCTCGATATACCATTTCGTGGAAACCCTCGTGAGAGTGCATTGAAACAATCTTAACCGAATGTAATTGTCGTTAAGGGAATTCAAAGAGCACCATAGGTGAAAGGTGGTAACGTGATCACCACGATCTTCGCCAATCTTACCTTCAAATTTTGGAATATCTGATGGAAGCTTGGTGGGAACAGGGTGCATGTAGGATCATGACACACAGGGTAGTTCATCAACTTAGACAAGTCTGGCAGATTGAGAGTGGCCAGAAAAGGGAGACGGGGTTGCGGCATCTGGCCCCAAGCTCCCTGGAAAGATTGTGGTTGGGGAATTGCAGCCCATCCATGGTTTTGGTAAGCACCATGGCCCTGTCCAGGATTGTGAGACCCTCCTCCGGGCTGATTCATAAAGGGTTGGTTGGGCATCCTTCCAGTAGGAATTTTCTGATGAGGGTTATAAAAACTACTCCCAGATGGAGTGGACCTGGGTTGGGGGTTGCCCAATGTGTGAAACTGACCTCCTTCGAGTGTGAATCCAAAGGATAAAGGTGGATTTGTCATGCCAAACGTGTTGGTCGGAATCGGCACTGAGGAGGTGAGTGTAAAGGATGGAACTTGAGAATAATATTTTCCGCTAGGTTGGTTACTCCATCCAGAAGCAACAAGATTAGACCCGGGATTAAAAGGAGGAAATCCTCCCATTGTAGGAGTCGCTTGAGGGACATGGGTGCCACCAAACGAGAATGGAGTTTAAGGAGGAGTTGTGTCCCCAAGTCTAATGCTAGCATTAGAGCCAGCGGCTGGGATGTAGTTTGAAAACTGCGAAATAAAATTTGGCATACCATAGGAAAAGGGACTAGAGACCATAGGGATGTACTGAACATTATAGCCCGGTGAATGATCAAGCGACCCAAACGGGTGTTGACACCAAGAGACTAGAGAGCCTCCAACATCAGCATTTTCAACCTCTCACAGGGCTAGGTGAGAAGAGACAGGAATGTTACCCTAGGATTAATGTCCTAGACAAGAAAGCACATCAAACTCTAGGCCAATTTCCTCATAACCTATAGTCCAAGCATAGATTTGTTTTCCTTATAATTTTCCTTTTAGAAATATTTAATTTATGAACTCTATGCTATTTACAATTTAATTACTCTATATATTTGAAATAACAAAACTAAAACTAATAAAAAGATACAAATAGATAAAAATAGAAATTCTATTAAACAAAATGTTTGTTTGAAGACTTAACTTTATAATATTTTTTTTTGTTTCTTTTTAAAAGCATGTGATAAGTAACCAAACAAAAAAACAAATATAAGCTAAAGAAAAAATAATCATTAACAAGTTAGTGACGAAGGTTTATATACATATAACAAGTTAGTGACAAGTTAGTGGATGCAGGTTTATCAGTTCTGGGTTCTATCAGCACTTCTCACGATCGTCGAATTCTCAATCTCTGGTATTTTTGTTGTCATATCCTTATCAGAAGCCAAACAGTCAGTCTTTTCAGAGACGCTAACGCCATCTCCAGAAACCAGGGCATCTTCGTTTACGTAACCCACTCTTGGTAATAAAAACAACGTAACCAATACTACTCCAGCGAGTCCAACAACGGGGCATTTGACCGAAGAACATGTGGATTCTGGCTCTGAATATGTTTTAACTTATAGAATGTTCATCACCCACACACCTAAGAAGTCTGTAATATATTGAGAGAACGAATAGTTGATTTTAGAGTCTCGAGAGGATTTATCCAATGCCAATTCCTTTAAATCTTTAGATCATGAATTATAACCCTTCGCAACTTTCTCAACACTTAGAAAATCTTTGACATTTCCGCACATCCATAATGGTCCTATGGTTTGTTGTCAATGTACGCATTAATTTTGAAGTACATGCTTTCAATGGAATGAGACTTTGAATATAACCAACCTTCTTTATAAAAGGAACGTGACATAAATAATAATATATATGGTATGGAGAAAATGCCAAAATCATAATTCCAAGAATACACTTTATGTTAAGACATGGGGTATGTTGGGTAAAGTATGTCAAGGGCTTAATGAAGGGTAAGAAATATATAATAATATATTTATTTTTGAAACTTGGTGTGATATGGAGTGATGTTGATTTCATGACTCTAAAAGATATGTTTCAAACGTTATATAATAAATATCAACTTTTGGTATGAAAGAAACTAAAGTCTTATCTCAAGTGCTATGGCCGTGTAAGTTATAGGTAGGATGTATAAAAGTCCAAACATTCAGGTAGGATGTATAAAAGTCTGATAAGTGGAGGTGTGTGTACCATGTTTAATAACTCTATGCTTTTTAGAAGAAAAAGACTCAAAATGCGATGGTAACTGTAACAAGTGGCAAGACTTGTGGGGAAGTTGGTCTGGCTCCACGATGACTCAAGATTCAATATAATAAAAACAAATCCTATGGCCAACTAGTAATCAAAGAGCACACCAAAAATAATCAAATGACCAATATGCACACAAATAGGATAAAGTGGTTGAAAGGGACCTCCCTCTCTAAAGTAGGTATGTCTCGCCCAAGTGGGGCCTGAGACTCTACTGCTAAATATAAGAGGAAAAAGAATCAGTTATAAGGGTCATCGTGGGCTTAACAACCAGTCAGTCAAATCCCCCCGGAGAGGTAATCCTCCATAAAGGTTGTGTGTTGTCCGGCCCTTATTTGACCCAGGGTTCCTGTAGAATAACCACTGCAAGTAACCTATGTGGTACCTAAGTCAAGCAACTAAGAAACCACAGTATAATCAATGCACAGGAGAACAGTCATAAGTCAGGTCCACCGTATGGGCAGGGTAGCAAATCCTGAAACCTTGAAAGCACCGCCTCTCACAGAGGTAATGGCACTAGCAAGATCCCCATATACAAATAGATCCCTAAAAATATATCTCACGCTAAGAAGGTATTGAGGGATATCCCTTCAACCGACCTCACGCAACCTCGTCCTTAACTCTGGTGTAAGAGGAGCCTCCTGATATTATCGATTATACAATGGATTTATCCACTCCCTTAGTTAGACAAATATGTTGATTTAATAGCCTTGGAGAAGTTTACTCACAAAATCCTATTCCAAGGCTCTAAATCCTAAGTTAGTTTGTGCACCCTAGAAAATAAAATTGTTACTAATCAATTTTAACTTATAGTGTTAATTTTAATGGCATTTCTTACTCAAAAGGTGTGGTTGTGAAACTAGTGATGTTATGACTCAACAAGTAAAATAAATGAATGTGAATACAATGCAAATTCCTAACTTCAATTTCCAATAAATGATATGCTTTTCAAAAATGCAATTTTCAATTCAATTATGCAATTATAAATAAAATGCAATATTTCTTTATATGCACTAAGACAAATGACAAAGACTCAAGAGATCAAAATGCCAATCAATGTAAAATGCCTAATATTTTTGTATTTTCAATATAAGAGAATGAAAATGCAAGGACTGAACAACAACTTGATATAAATACTCTACTGTGTATAGACAAAGACAACCCAAGTAGGATATCAAGGAGCAAAACACCCAGCCCAAGGTGCAAGGACAATCAAAATGAAAATATGATGAGAAATACACCACCCAAAAATTCAACCAAAGACAGGTTTCCTGTCATTCCACAGAGACTTAACATTCACCACAGAGACCCAAGAAGACTCGACAATCACCAAAACCTACCCAACAACCACCAAACCCAGCAATCAAGCAACAAAGGTTGAAGTACATGAATGTTCAAGGGAAAAGCATGTATGTACACAACTTGCATAAGTACAACACGTGTATGTACGCAACTGTCAAGAAAAAACCCGCATATATGTGTCAAAACACAGCTAGGCTAAGGAGAAGGCTAAGAAACTTAGACCCAGAGTGAACAGAGGATGTCAAGCAATCATACAATAAGAGAATCAATACGAATGAGACCAATCTAAGGAGGAAAACACTCCAAACCCCAAAAAATAAGATTATATACCCAGTATGGTCATCAATTTTGTTACGAGGAAAATATCTCCATGGCTAGGGGTAAACCACAACAGACGAAAATGACTGCAAAGATCAACTCTAATCTCAAGTATGATATATAAACAAATATGATAACAAGACAAGATAAGAGGCCTACCTTGTCCAGACGTTCGATGAAATCCACCATTGAGCATTTGACCCAAAGCAATATACCTACAACTAGTCCTCAACAACCAAGCATATGGTGATAATATATAATGTTATCACATTCAATAGCATAATACATGAACATTCATAACAAATAGGCCCATGAAATAATAATTCAAATATTTGTGAGATATTGATTGGACGAGAAAAGAATATTTCTATTAAGATATAATCAGCAGAAGTGAATGAGTTACAAACTTCTGTGTCGGCATGATTCGGAACCGAGAAACTAAGTTCCTTCCAAATGGGCCTCCACCACTTCAATCCTCCACCAAAGTAAATCTCATATAAGAGAAACAATGAATTTCTCAATCAATAAATCAAGAGCTTGGAGGCTGAACAATGTGTTCAAACTTAAAGGACAAAGGGATGCAGACTCAATGTGAAGTGCATAATTTCTCTAGAGTAACTTTTCTCTCAAAGTTGAATTATTTCTCCTCTTTTCCATAGCTCGAATTTGGCCCATTTATAGACTTCAAGTGAAACTGAAGGGCCGAGTCGGAACATTTCTAGTATATGGAAGGCCAAGGATCATTGATATCATGAAGTGACATGGAAACCCAACACCATTTTTTAATTTTCGGTATATTTCACGATGTACATGGGTTGTAGTGATGCAACCTGCATATACACATGACGTAATCTAGGAAGGGCATGTATATGTGGAAAAATCATGTTTTTAGCTCTAGGATTTGCAAAAAGGGACTTCAAGTTTGCATAGGGAAATGGAAAAATGCCCTCTATGGAAGATTGCATGGGGTGAGGAAAATCATGCTATAACACATAAGGTTGCAGATTGCAGGGACTATAAAATAAATGTTTAAGAAATAAATTTGTATGTGGCCCCATGTAACATTGAATGTTACAAATGTCATAACTATAGACACATAGCTCATGAATGTAGAAGCATGATCGATACTTCCATGAAAGAGAACATGCATATCAAATATAAGAAAGTATGGATACGAAAACAAGAAGAACATGTGAACAAAGACTAGGTCCCAGAGATTGCAAGATTGGAAATAAAATGAGATGAAGAAAAATCTACAAAGAAAAAGGAATATGTCAAATACAGAAAGGTTTGGAAAAGAAATAAAAGAAAAGGAGGACAGGTAAATAAGGAACAAGTTCAAGAGATTGTGCTTTCAGGTATTGTAGTGAAATATGAATCCACGGAAAGGAAAAAATAAGTCATAGTTTAGAGAGATGATGAATCTACTGATGATGATGATGATGAATTTGTATCAAAAAATGAATTGTTCTGAGCCATCCAATTTAGAGAATCCTAGGTAATATGAATATTAGACAGGGGGAGTCTATGCGGTAGCTAAGACAGACCAGAGAACCATCCTTCGAGCAGCTTGCATAGTTTGAGTAGACATATCTAGAGTAGTCAGTTAGCAAAAGTACAGTATGATAGATTAATCAGTTGTAGTAGTGAATACTTCATGATAGTATAGTGATAGATGGGTCAGCATTATGGAAAGTTGTGTAGCAGAGTCTTGTAAATTATGGACATAGATGGATTTGTAAGAACACCTAGCAATTTTGGACAGATATATGACAGTGGACGAGAGCATGGATCCATAGATTGGTTCAGAGAAAAAGGAACATTGTCATAATGGATGATAGTTACATAGGAATATTTGAATTCTTATTCTTGAATGTTTTTCATATATGTCAATTTATTACACAAGGAAGCACCAATGGAAAATAACTCCAAAAGTTAGTAGGTACATGAAGACTTATATTTTTTCTACACAACATCTTGCAGAGAAGTTAAGAGAGAGAAACATAACCAAAAAGATAGGTAGAAATATCATTCATATAAGTTTTCAGAAAAAAAGGTAAGAATAGAGGTATGATTCCATGGGAATAGATTCATCAAATGTAGGATAGAGAGTTAGATGCTAGGAGAGAGAGCACAGAGGCATGTTTCTAGGGGGGAGTGATTTTCACAAAGGAAGAATGATCGATATGACTTCATTGTTGCATCATAGTGATACCCTTTGTTAAAGGAGGAGATATTATTCATATTAAGGGAGAGAGAGAGTAATCAGAGGCTTAGAAACATAAAGAAATGTCAAAGGCAATTAGACAAGGGGAGCACCCCCAAGGAAATTTCAGTCAGGGGCAACAACCCCAAAGGGAGATACCCTTTTCCATTGATGTCAAAGGGGGAGAGATAGAAACATTGATGAGGAGTATAAGCATGAATTTTATCATGACTAAGTGTTGCCATCAATGTTGGCATTTCCATCAATGCCAAAGGGGGAGATTGTCAGGAATTTGGCTTAGGTTGATGGGCAGTGGGTTTGGATTGTTGGTTGTCATTGATGTCAACCAATGGAGAGTGATGATTTTTGGTTTTCATTGATGTCAACCCTTGGAGAGTGATATTGTATATTGTTATGAGGAAAATCTCTCTATAGCTAGGGGTAAACCACAACAGACGAAAATGACTACAAAAATGAACTCTAATCTCATGTATGCTATATAAAAAAATATGCTAGCAAGACAAGATAAAATGCCTACCTCATCCATATGTTCGATAAATTCCACCGTTGAGCACTTGACTCAAATCAATACATGTGAAAATTGTAAGAAACGCAAGCATATGGTGATAATATATAATGTTAGAACACTCAATAACATAATTCATCAACATTCATAACATATACGCCCATGGAATAACAATTCAAATATTTGAAAGATATTAATTGGATGAGAAAAGAGTATTTCTATTAAAATGTAATCAGCAGAAGTGAATGAATAACAAACTTACGTGTCAGCACAGTTCAGAACCGAGAAACTAAGTCCCTTCCAGCTAGGCCTCCACCACTTCAATCCTCCACCAAAGGAAAGCTCATGTAAGAGAGACAATGAGGTTCTAAATCAAGTATGGAAGAGCTTGGGGGATGAACAATGTGTTCAAACTTAAAAGGACAAAGGGATTCGAACTCAATATGAATTGAATAATTTCTCCAGAGTAACTTTGCTCTCAAAGTTGAATTCTTCTCATGTTTTCCATAATCAAGTGGAACTGAAGGGTTGAGTCGAAACATTTTCAGTATATGAAAGGTCAAGGATCATGGATCTCGTGACGTGACATGGAAACCCGACACCATTTTTTAATTTTGGGCAGAAAACCTAATATACGCGGGTTGTAGTGGTGCAACTTGCGTATATGCATGTTGTACAATATGTAGGGTGCATATATGTGGAAAAATAATGTTTTTAGCTCTGGGATTTGCAAAAAGGGACTTCAAGTCTGCATAGGGAAATAGAAAAAGGCCCTTTGTGCAAGTTTGCATAAGGTGAGGCAAATCTTGTTATAACAGATGCCCCCTAATGTGTGAGGTCAGAGGAGTATCTCCGATGACCGAAATACATTATAAGACCATAAAGTGGAGTAATGGGGACCCAGCTAGAAGACCTAGTTGCTCATTATGATCTATACTAACTTTGCACACATACTTCCAATTTGAATTACACTGTAGATCCATGTGAAAATATACCAAACAGTTGTCCATGGCCATGAATAGGCAATAAAAAGGTGGCTATATGCCAAAGGTTTTCATATTCATCAACAAGGGCCAGTAAAACCAGTCTCAAAATAAATCTAAAGATGTTTGTATACAATGGAGTACAATATGATCTCCCATGATCATTGAAGTCACATAGGTACTGGTCCAATGAAAGGTAGCAACAACTCAGGAAAACTGCAACTATGAACTAATTTCTTCAAGTCTTCTACACAATCCGCCAAAGGTGCAAGTCTAAATCATGTGAATAAAGAAGTCGAGGTCGAACACAATGAGACTTCGTTTAATTACCAGTCATTAAGGTATACCATTAACAAACGTAAGATAGCCTACTGATAATGAAAGTAGGTATCGAAGCAATGAGTGCAATATTACAAGTGTGAATAGAGGTGTCGAGGTCAAACACTTGAATAATCCATCGATCAGGAGACATTGATGTATTCCCAACTGTCGATGGCGAGAGAACCTACAACTAATAACTGCAAGCCTCTATGTACTCATAAGAATTTAGGTCTCATCTCCAGAATAGATGAGTTGAAGTCGATGGAAGGAGACCCTCTAAAAGGATAGCATTAAGGAATCTCTCATCATTCAACGTGAGGTACAAAGTAGGAGATTGATGATTTGGATGAAATCGAACGAATAACATGTTCACGAACCAACGACCCTATGCGTCTTTTGTGTGTAAAAGATGAAAGTGGTACACAAAAAAGACCCTCTGAATAACATTCAATAAGGAAAACTACTGACAAAGGTGAGGAAACCACCAATAGGGCTAATGGAATCCAAGACACTACATGAATCCCAATGTGTGAATAGATTTATTTCCTTCGAACACAAGGGAAACCACCTAGTTAGCGACCAATGATGAAATGTTGACTGTTGGATTCAAGGTTACCTACCAATGGGGAAATTAGGACCAGGGTGCACAATAGGACTACAGCTTCATGTGATTTTGAGACACTCTAATGGTATGGTCGATATGAAAAGTCAAGAGTTCTAAAGAATGGTCGACACAAGTTTATAGACACCCTTTTAATAAGAGCATGAGACATATGGAAGACTCTAGCAGCATAGACTCAATGATGAAACTTTGATATGAAGAAGGCATCAATAAAAATCTTCGTAGGGACTAGAAGAGTAACTAGTCAGGGGAGTAAACTCACTGTAATGAGCTCAGATTCCTAAGGTCATGCTAAACCCAAAATTTTGATGACAAGTGGACTCAAAAAAATTGTTCTTTGTTCAAAGGAGACACCATTGTTGTCAATATAATATAATATTCCCTTCCCACCCGTCTTTTTTTGTTTTTTCATATTCAAATGAATGTTATGATATAGAGGAGGAAATGAGTGTCGCAAGTAATCAAGATAGTTCAAACAATGGAACATACATATTCTCAATGAAAGGAGGTGCATGCAGGAGATGGACACTCGGGGGAATGTTTCCTCCTAGGTATAGGGTGTCAAGATGCAAAGGATATAAGCAAAGCTCTACTTGGTTGATGATGCAAACTACTAAGGTGAGAGGCTTATAACACAAAAGTGAGAACCGACAATAGGCTCAATACTACAAGCAAGAGCATGAGATGCAATTACAACTTAACACCAAAAAATGTCATTTTTCGTAATCTTAGTCTACTTGGTTTGAAAAAGGGATAAACTTGCACCAAATAGACATCCTTTCAAATCCATTTTATGAGTGTGAAAGAGACAAGATCACTCAGCAATCTTTTCACTTTTTGAAATGAGTCGGAAAGAGCTTAAATCAAACTCACTTGGAAGTCCTCTAGGTATAGGTTAGCATGTTTATGAGTAAGAAATGAGGTTCAACATAAATTCATGTATTAGCTATAAGGGACTCATGGTCCTGCAAACAAAATATCAGCATGGGCATCGAATGAAGTAGAGGATCTAACTAGGGTACCCATGTTTGGTAATTCTCTACCATTCGATAATGACACTTCTAGTTGCAAATAGAAGGTTTTGCGTTACTATAAAATGGGTTCGTACCTAAGGAATATGAGTGACAGTCATAGGACAATGCAAGTGTGCATGATGGATTGGATACCTATCCTATATGTTGTGTAACAAAAATACCCGTCCAAATTTACGAACGGGCAACATGGTGCTAAAAACCGCAAGAATCCCTCGATAAAACTACAAAAACCAACTCCATCCATTGTTGTATTAGTCCATTAGGCCATAATATTGGATGAAACTATGCAAAGTGGGTAAAAAAATTCTATAAATAGTAAAAAAAACCAATTTTACTATACCATTTGTATTCTTTATCCAAAATAGTGGATTTTGGACCAAATTTCCTCTGAACTTCAATTGGTGATTGTGGGAGCTACGAGTGACGAAATCGACGACCATATGGAACAGGTAATTCATCTTTCTCTCCTATTTCTTTTCAGTGGACTAAATCTTGTAATAAGGTTTCATTTTTTAAGTTATTTAGGGCGCAATTTGAAAACTTAGATGTACGCGGGCTACAGTTTATCGGGTTGCATATATGCATACTTATACGAGGTTGTTTGAAAAATAGCTAGAGTATAAGCATCCCTATACGTGACTTTGTACACTACAAATCGTGTATATGTCCATGGATAATATCTTTTAAAGGTTTCTAACTCAAAAAAAGGGTTTGACTCTTGCAAGATGGTGCTAGAGTGGAGAGAAAGAGAGCATGAGGAGGTGGATGTTGCAGTGGAGAGAGATCCAAGGGCCCGAATGGCCTTAAAAATATGTGGGCTATACAATTTTTGGGCTCTCAAAGGTATGAAGGCTCAAGTGATATTACTACAGTTGCTTGTGAACTACTGGGATCTAGATAGTGAGAGCTTCAACCTTGATGGACAACCATTAAGGATTGAATTTGAGGACATATATTTCTGGATGGGATTGTCACGTCAGGGTGAGGTGGTCAACCTCAAAGCCTAGGGAGCTGGGAGTGGCATGAAAATTAAGGAATACATAGCCACTCATTTCATTGCAGGGATCGAGAAGGTAGGGATCCAACTCCCAATTAGAGCAATAAACAATCTAAGTTTCAATATTTTTGTCCTAGTTTTGACATGGATCATAGGATTGGCCTCATTGCACCAAGCATCAAGGCCACTTATGTTCTACTCAGTGGAGTGCTTGCAACCCACGGTGTATGACTGGTGCAACTCACTAATGACCAACATGAAGGGCTAGCTGACAGAATGCAAACTAGGTAGTAAGAGGAACTTCGAGTTCGCTTCTATCATTTGTAGTTTATTCTTCGAGCGGGTTCCAGGATTAGGACCTAGAGTTGAGATTATTTTGTGTGGACCTTGCAATCTAGCCATGGAATGGTGGACTTAGGTGATGAGGATACGGGGGGGTGGTAGGGTGCCAACACCATACAATGATGAATTTTTCTTCTGGTGGAGTCAGCAGTTGATAGCTCTGGATGACTACCCTTACATAGGGATTGACTTTAGAGGAGATCTTGACATGCCATTACCACCAAGTTCTACCTACAAAGACATAGGTATGTCAAAGTTTTTTAAATATTTTAATTTTTTGTATTTTTGTATAGGAGAACAAAAATATATTTGGATGATGTTAAGTACTAATTAAACATGTATGTGACACATATGTAGGTCCATGACGGTTGGACGGACTTCCACGACATCGTCGGAGGCACCAGGGAGATGAGGCAGCGGGAGGGGACACAGATAGAGTGCTTCAAAATGTGCACGAAAACCTGTCTCGTTTGACACAAAAGATTCCCATGGTTCAAGTGGAGGATCTTCTAGAAGCTATGCAGCAACAGGTGGTAGGTGTGCCCCATGCTTGGGTATGACTCTTTCGATGTCTCACAAATGTCATAGTTTATCATCATGACACTCATTTGGCGCCACAAGCATAGATGTAATGAATATTATATGATTGGATATATATGTATATTGAGGGTGTCAGCCCCAATTTTGTACTATAACATCATAGTTTTTGAAATATATAAAAAAACATGGTTCTTCGGCTTAACTTATGTTACAATGTGTACATTGATGAAAATGTTTTCTTTTCTTTAGTTATCTGACAAATGCCAATCTAAAAAAAAAAATAGCATATGCATCAGATACATAATTAGAACTTCTAGGTATGTGATGATAGGTAATAAAATCAAACTGTCGTTCCAAAAGTTGAACCCGTAGGAATCATCAGAGTAGAGTAGGGTCATGCACATGGTAAATACCGTTAAACTGACATACTACTAACTAGGATTCCGGGTGAACTTCTAATGAGTGAATACCATGTGAAATGGCATCATGCAAAAGTTCTATAATGATGCTATATTCGACCACATTATTTGTGGATGGCCCTAGGTGATCCAGAATCAGATCTAGGAGTTTGATGGGGCTCAGAAAGGCCTAAAAATAAAAGTTCTTATAATGGCTTCAAAATAGATGTGTGTGTAGGCCTCGTCGATACAAACCCAATGCAACTTGAATGGGATCAAACGGACATCGTATGCTCCTAATATTGTGTTATGTTCGTTTTGCCAAACACGCAAAAAAACAATGTTGATTGTACAATTCGTACAGTGCCACATGGCATCTGACTGTACAGGTTGTATTGTCATACAGCTAACATGGCATCATAGTTGGCATAGATGTGGCAGATTCCGTACAGCTGATGTGGTAGCCTCTAGAGGTGGCACATGGCAGGGTGACTGGGCGTATAGAGCTGACGTGGATAGGACAGGTGGTCCAACCGGGAGGTGACACATGTCACCACTGTAAGGGTGACATGTGGCAAGTCCATACAGAGACATGTGTCATTCTCATATGGCGACATGTGTCACATCCATACGATGATACGTGGGAGGGTACGACGATGACCAGGAAAACAGGTGGCAGCATGATGTGGCAAGCATGTGGATCAATCATCGCTTGACACATGGCATCAGAGTTGACAAATGGAGTGGTGCCATGTGTCCTAGATGTGGGATTCCATGTGGCACCCTATTACTAGTTCGATGGTTTATTGCAAAATTTTGTTGGTTATGGGATTCGAACCCGTGACTGGTTGGGGAGCCAAGGTTTTCACGTAGGTTGGGCTATCAGCCTGCCTACTGATGTTTCTTAACATGATATGGTGTCATATTGTATTAAAGTTTCAAAGGGTTTCGTATGGTGGCAGAAAGGGTTGGGGCTAGGCCCTAGCCCACAGCTTTATTTCACTCTACACGACCCTTGCTTAACCATTCTAGGTGCTAAGATCCAATGACAAGCCACAAGTGTGGGGGCCATGGGCCATGGTTCCAATAATTACTATATGATTGGGGGTTATGGCTATGATGCAGTGGTGCAGAGGACTAGGGATAATCCCTCAGCCTCAGGATTCTATCAAAATGCACCATATGACCTGGTATTATTGAGGAGGGGCCAACGCGTAGCACCTAGGGGGATGGTGCTTGTCCATATGGCCTCATATGACTAATTTTAAGGGGCATGTGCCAGGAAAAAGGGGGATTATCCCTTTATTTTTCCAAAAGTGGGTTTATGCACTTTATTACAGTGATTTTATGAATATTATTAGCCAGCTTTTGGAGATTTTGGCTAATATTGGGAGATATTGGGCCCTTTTTGAAGCCAAATCTTGGGAAGAAGTTGGGAGATGGTTACCAACTCCAGATATATATAAAACAAGCCTTCTTGAGGCCATGGGACAAGATTCAGAGCAGGTTTATGCTAAATATTTTCCAAGCCAAAGCCATTTTTATGCAGGGAAGTTGTTGAGGAGCGCACCTTTGCGAGCCATTTCTGGGAGCTCCGGTCATCCGATTTGAGTGTCGTTTATTTTGTTGGGTTCTTGAGATCTGGTAGAACAAGACCATATCAGTTTTGTAACCTTTTGGCACTGCTATGATGTACTTATTGAGATTTGAAAAGAAATAATAAATCCTCACCCACTGAGACAACAATCGGGAGACGTAGGCGAGATTGTCGAACTTCATTATCACATTGGTGTTATGGTTTTCTATTGTTTTATGCTTCATTTTAGTTCTGTACATGTTTATATGGCTTTGATATATTCTCATATATTCGTCCTCTTTCATTAAGCTTCCTAAATGGTTAATGAACACATACTTAATAACTCAACCATAGTCGTGTAAAATATCTTTTCAGATCAAGTGGTATCAGAGCTAGTTGACATTTGGATTTGATTTTTGCATGTTAACCATGGAAAAGCTACTTCATGGTGAAGGTAATCTTGTTGCAGAGAATCCATTAATTGGATTGAGAAAGAGAACTTCTCACATCGAGAAGATGGCATCGGAAGAGGGACTTTCTCAGGATGAGAAAGAGTTTTGAAAAACTTTATTTGCTATGTCGGAGATGATGAAATTTTTGTATGAGGATTGCTTGGAATGGAAAAGACAAAATTTGGGTGAATATTCAAAGGGAAAAAGTGAAGAAGGAGAGGAGCCTCTTCAGATTCCTTCTTCACCTCCATCATCACCTCCTTCTTCTCCTTCTTCTTCAAGTTCAAGTTCTAAATCCAATGCAAAGAAACATGTTCATAAACATAAGAAAGAAATGTCATTATTAAAACTTGATGTTAAATTTGAATTACCCATATATGATGATGAAGTTAATGCAGAGAGACTTGAAAATTGGGTCAGACAGATGGAGGTCTATTGCATTGTGCAACAGATCAAAGATGAGGCCACACAAATCAAGTTGGCATCACTGAGACTTGCAGGCACAACTCTCATCTGATGGCAAAGAAATTTGCAAAATGAAACACAACAACTGGGTAATGTATTTCCATCATGGAAAAGTTTCATTTATGCACTTAGAAAGAAATTCTATCCTTTGGGTTATAAAGAGAAATCGTTAATTGAATGGAAATCTTTAAAATTAAGAAAAGGACAAACAGTGCAAGAATACATAGATGGCTTTTGAAAAATGGCATTGATGTTAGATATTCCTTCACATACCTAAGAAAATCTTATGAAGTATATAGGAGGTTTACCTGCACATATTAGAAACATTGTATTCATGTTTGGACCAACTAATATTGATGAGTTTTATGTTCCAGCAACATACATTAAAGCAGGGAAAACATGTGTTGGAGTATCAGGGGAATCATCTTCAAGGAAAGAGGACAAAAGGAAGTGGTATGGAAAGAAGTCAAATTCAGTGGTGAGAAAGGAAGAAAGGCCCTCTTGCAAGCATTCAAAGAAAGAGGGACATGATGAGGATAGATGTTGGCAATTTCATCTTGAGAAGAGGCCAAAGTGGTTCAAGGACAATAAAGGGAGGAAAACAGTTGCAGCGACAACATGACCGACAGACTTGGGATCAGATTCGGGTGATGAATCAAAGGTCTCATTGGTTGGTATGACAGGTAAAATTGGTGAAGGAATTGATTGTAGAAGTAACTTGTTTCATATCAGGGTCATTATGAAGCACACTAAGGTTGATACATTAATAGATAGTGGATCTCAATCTAACCTAATTTCCGAAGAATTGGTTAATCAATTGGGGTTAAAAACACATATTCATCATAATCCCTACACACTTAATTGGATAAGAAAACATCATCAAATGCACATAATAAAGTAGTGCACAATCAAATTTTCAATTTCATCTAAGTATGTGGATGAGGTAACATGTGATGTAGTGCCACTAAGTGAATGTGGAATGGTCTTAGGTAGTCCATACTTATATGATCGTAAAGAAATATTCTACGGGACAAAGAATCAATATCAGTTAACCAAATCAAGTCAATATTATGTGGTTCATGCTCATCATGCAAAGGAAATTAAAACTCTTCAAACAATAGAACAATTAAAGAAGGAAGTTAATGCAAGAAACAAACCTATAATTGTTTCAAATCAAGTGATTGATCTTAAGAAAGAACATGAAATGATTATGGAATGGAAAATCAATCATGGTTTGCTTCAAGATAAGCTCATGTCGTGCAAATATTACAAGTATATCAGCTCATTTGCAGTCATGTTTTTTATGCTATCATTAGTAATGTTGTCTACATGGATGATAGTGGCTTCAGTAAAATGTGACAGGGTTCAAATGGCTAACAATATGTTTTCAATTGTCATAATTGTATTACAGTTGATCTTGATAAGACAGGTGCACAAGACAGAGTTCAGAGACAGAGGAAAAGAAAATCAAGAAGACCAAGAAGATAAAGAAAGGAAGGAAATAATGCTCAATAGTAGGAAAAATCCACCTGAGCAAAGAATTGTAACCGACTCGTGATGAGTTTTCATAGGGTGTTGAGCCCTAATATCATGTATAAATATGTAAGGGGTCAAGCAGATTAGGGGTTCTGATTCTTACAGTTCTGATTATTATTGCTCTGGTTCTTACTGGAGTTCGCATCTGAGAATTAGGAGAGTGAACGAGAGGAATATTTTACTGCAGAGGCTAGGTGGGATGGGGATTGATTATGATGTATCCATTGTAGTGCAATGTGAAAGATTGAGGTTGTTACCTAAAAAATAATAATAAAGAATCAACCATTTTGTGGACGTAGCCCAGGGTGGGGTAAACCACGTGAAAGTCTATGTTGGATGTATGTTTATGTGCATGAATTTATGCTTATGTGTTTATTCAAGTCTACTTTGATTATGCATGGTTAGATTTAGTTATGTTGATGAATCGATCTTACACAGTAGATTAGACAGTTCAATAATCAAGTGATATGGTAAATTGAATTATAATTGTATGTATGAATCAGTTAAGGATTAAGTAGAATATAAATGTTGTGCATAGTACAGACAAGTTGTAATGAATTTGTTGATCACCTCACATTCTCTCACCCCTGCGGAAGCTTGGTTCCTACAGTCCCCATAGATACCTCAGGTGATACTTTTCCTTCATGCAAATGATGCCTAAAGGGTCGGTGTCTAAAGGTTTTGTTGGTTAAGATAACTTGAACCTAGGGTATTACACATGTGCACCAACAACTGGATAGAATGGTTGTATTTTATCCCTGAAGAGAAAGAGATGTTGGCTACACTTCACTCGCAACAAGATTTACAACGCACTCCATTTCATGCTTAAAGGACCTCCTTCACCTCAATTATATATGAGAGAGTGAGACGAGAATAATTCCCATGATGAATGTGGGATAAATTGGTCTAAGTTTACAAAATTCCATAGGCATGTAAAACACTTGGAATTCTTAGGTGATCACCCATCCCAACACTACTATATCCCAAACAGGCTTAACTACATAGTTCTAATGGGATCTAGTGCATTAACATTATGTTGTAGGCATTGTTGAGATCAATTCTCGCTTCCAGAATTACCCTAATTCCCAAATCCTTTTTTCCATTTATTTTCCCTCTTCTAAAATTACCCTAATTCCCCTTTTCTTTTTCCCCTTCTGTTATCCCTTTCTAGTTCTTCTACTTGGTTGTTTTTCCAAAACGGCAGGTTCACGGGTTGGAAGACTCATGGATCCTCATCTCCATCCACACTCTCACATCATGAGTATGACTGGCCACCACATTATTCTATACTTAGTTGTTTCTGTAGTGGTGGGTTCCCAGGTTGGCAGGTTAACAAGTTTCCATATCCCATGTTTCATGACATACATTTTGTACCCAAAAGATCTGTGATCTACATTTTCACCATTGGACTCCTAGAGCTCCTAAGTATCTCATCTATTCTATATTAAGTCCAACCGACTGTGTTTCAACACTTATCCATTTCTCAACCTTCTGCAAACAACGGGTTCTCAGGTTGGCGGGTTCACAAAATTCCTAAAATGATTTTTTCCCTCGTCTTTCCCCGCCACCTTCGCTCTTTTCCCAATACACATTTAGTATGGTTTAGTGCTAATAAATCATCATGAAAGTCCCATAAATATTTTCATTATTAGGTGAAGGGATCGAGGATATTTCTTATTAAACCACATTAAAGCATGATTTGCAAAAGATTATATTATATCTCTTGAGCACTCATTTAAAAAATTATCTGGATCAAAAGAACGCTCTCGTAAACTTATGGCAGCAGCAGCTCGATACCAGTTCTATGGAGATACTTTGAACATTTTTGGAAGAGAGGACCAGAACTTTCAATGGTATAGAGTAATCTTATTATTCATCCCCTTCTTCTAAGAAGGAAGTAATTTGGACGTCCAGAATTGCTCATCCAGGTTGTGTTCCTCAAGTTTTTTACTGCAAGGAACTAGTTTCCTGGTGCACTGAGAAGTACATACCAATTTAGTGGATGATTCAACTCTAGGACCATTCTCCCGTTGTTTTTTCGCCTTAAGTATTTCCTAAAATGTTGAAACTCCCAGAGCTGACACTCACCTTCAAAGGTGAAGATTGCAAGGACTTCTTGAAAAAAAAATAACAACGTCCTGGATATCTTACCTAAATTATTGGAGAATCTCGCGACCATCCCTGAAGATATTTCCATATTTCATTTCAACCTTTTCAAAAACCCATTTCGGGAAATTTCCTGGTTATTTACCAGAGTTACGGGCCAAGAAAATACTATCAGCATTTCTCGTGTGATTCTTTACATATTATACTTTACTGTCAAGGAGCGGCCATTTTTTATTGGGGGAAGTTGATTTCCATTGAAATCTCTTCCTAATTGTCTCAATATAAAAAGGATAAGAAATTATTTATGTCTTCTTATTTGATTTCCGCGATAGCGCATTGCTGTCAGTTTCCTAAATTGTCTATATGCAAGAAGGTGAATTGTGAATTTGATCATATGAACTTTTGGTACCAAGCATTATGGAGGCATAAAGCTTCCCTGCACTTTTATGAAGTTTTCAATGACTTTGTCTCAGACCTTAAACAATTGTTGTTTGGAAGAGATACCCCAAGAATATCTTCTCAAGCTAGTAAATTCCTGGATAGAAAGGGGACTTTGGAGAAAATGGAGAATTGCAATGTCATCGGGATTTTCGGTTCCAAGGAAAATACTTCCTTTCTACCATGCCATATATCCGATAGAATGTTTGTTACATAATTTGAAAGGCAATATAACTTTTGGCTATACGTTTTTCATGAAAAACAAAAAAAAACAATTCCTACCATTGCCTTGGAAGATTGGAGATTTTGTATTCAGGAGTATGAAGAAAATTGATGAGTTTGAAAACCACTTCCACAACTTGAATATAAAGTATGCTTAAAAGATTAAAGGGTTTTACCCTAATGGAATATTTGTGGAACACATGTTAACAGTGGGTTTTGGCAATTCATTTATCCACATTGTTATAACAGAAGAAGAATATAATAACCTGGGAAATCCTACCCACATTGTTGGTGACTTAGAGACGACACTTAGTACAAATGAGTTGTACAAACAGAGGAGAAAGGGTCCCAACGAGAAGAGTGCCCAGTCCCCAAATGTTATTGCTAAGACTACAACACCTCGAAGTAGTGCTCCAGTGGCCCACCCATCTAAAAAATTAATCAACAATAGTCCATGCGAAGGAGGAGATAAGAACCCCCCTCCAAGAAAAATTGAAATCTCACATAAACTTCCTCTGAGGAAGAAGAGGAATAAGAGAATCATGTCGAAAGTGACATCAATATCTTCTCCCTTGAATATATGGATCTCAAGCCTGACATTGAGAAAATGTTTCCTAACATTTATCATCCAAGAGGCGTAGCCCACCAGAGTCAGTTGTTGGAAATTGTTGAGAATGATATATTTGATGAAGAATAATCATTTGTATTTCAGAGCACTGTCTTTGACATCAAATATAAAAAATTAATTATTGAGAAGAGTGATGTGAAGAATAAAAAGGGGAAATCAAGTCCAGAGGTTAGCCTAAGAAATATGCATCCTTCCCAAATTTCCATAATTCATAAAGCAATTGGCGATGCATTTGATGATTCCATTAGTGGTCTTGAAGAAAAAAATATAAAGTTAAAAGAAAGGATTAAATAACTTGAAGATAATTCGATGCCTCTTCCACTCCTTTCCATCCCTTTGGAAATTGTTGGACCCACCACACCTGCAGCCAAAATAAAAGGATCCTCAATCTTACTCACATCAGCTAGGAGTTATGTGGAGAATAATATCAAGAAAAGAATGGAATTGATTACAAAAGCTTGGAAAATTTCAAAAATCATGATTTCTTTTCGCTCGAGGGTGCATGCCTTCCTTGAATATCTATAGGCTAACCTAAAAAATGAAGAAGGTTTCTATCTTGATGCCTTGGTACCCTTTGGTATTAAAGTTTCCAACATGTCAGAGTTAAAGAGAAGAGAGGAGGATCTTACCTCTCCAAGTCGGATCAAGCAGTTGAATGCCTATTGGAAAGAGAAGATAAATAACTTGAACAACATCGTTCATTTGTGCAGCCAAGCCATAACAAGGAGAGAATAACTATTCAAAAATCTCACGGAGGTAGACCTAGCAAGGAGCACTAATGAGGTCCAAGATCCCAAGTTGATCCTTAACTCATTGTTCCTAACAAAACAATAGTTCGATGAGAAAGTTGAGATTTTTAAAGGATTGTCAATTGAAAAATTCTATGGCATAATTGAATATGATGAGAGCGCCATAGATAACTGGCTAGTATATTAATCCATAAAAAATCAGTATATTGAAGAAATATTACATGGCATTTCTATTTATCTCTGAGACTTGGAGGGAGAGTCATATAATATTAAAATCCAACATGAAATCAACATGGAACCTATGAAAAGTTACATCGAAGAATGGTTCAAGAAGGATATCGATAAAATGAAAAATGAAGGGCAAGAAGCAGTTGAGACAGTTCCTGTAACCGCCGATGAAAATGATAAAAGGACATCAGCGAGAAAATGAAGAAGAGAACAACCATCATAGTAAGTTTATGTTGATCCCATCTTTCTTTTATTTATCAAGTCCTTCATCCAATTATTCCACCTCTTTCACTAGAAAGGTTTAACTGAAGACTGATAACTCCCTTTTTTCTTCTTACTAGGTCTTGTTGATTCTTGTACCACCCACCATATTCTTTCTAAAATATTATTTCTTGTATTTATTTGCTTTATGGTCCATGGGAGCCCCAATCCCAGTCTTTAAGATAAACGCATTTACAATTTCAAGAATATGTAATAGACTGTATATTTTTGGAAATTTCAAGAGAACTATTTCGAGAAAAATCTCGAATGTGCTTTGTAACCATGTTTTCAGAATATAAAGTATTTGAGGTTGATCTATTATTATATTTATTTGACATGCCCATGTGTCAATTCTATTAAAGTTCTCTTATGCATGTAGATCATCTTGTTTTTGTTTTATGTGATCAGAAATATTTATACCAAACTATGATGGATGTGAGGAAATTTTGCTTATTTTCTTTAAATGTGTGAACTGTGTAATTATTGGTCCTTTCTTAGAAACTTTCTTTAAAAAATAAAAAAATAAAAACATTTTCCTTTTATTGTAGTGTAGTATTTTTGTTTCTTTGAATTACTGCAATGGACTTCTATCAAGTCCAACATATTGAATATTTAAAAAACATCAAGAAAATCTAAAGAGGAGTACCACCTCTATAAAAACACAGGGGGACTTACATCCTCATGAGGTTTTCTTTTTGGTCCTAACGGATTCAAGCGTCAACATTTTTGGCGACCATACTGGGGACTAAACTGAAAATTTAGAACCTGGCCCAATGTTTTTGAAAGAATACATGACTTTTCCCCAGGGTAATTAGCCTCATTTGGAAATTGGATTGAATAATCAACGAAGCACTTTACATTAGTTGTACAATTTGGTAATAACAAAATCGCAAACTCGAGAAGTGTTAGAAAGGTCCTGGAAGATATTAGTCCAATAATAAGAAACACAAATCCTTTGAAGACAAAAGAGGCAAGAACCACAATACTGAAGAAATCAAAGGCTAGCTAGGATAGCACAAGAAAAAGGTCGGGATTGAAGTTGGATGAATACAAAGGAACCATTACCATAAGTAAGAGCAAGCAACTCTTTATTCTTAGAAGTGAAAATCTTAGCTCTAAACTCTCCCCAAAGATGGAAGAAAGAAATTAACAACCCCTAGACGGGCATCATGAGGAAGGACAAGGAGGTGGAAGAGATTTTGCAAAGGGAAACCTGGGATTTGAAAATCGAAGGAGGATAAGAGATTACCTTATAAATCTTGTAGGTGAGCAACATGATCTCCCTGTTCTCCCTAAGGGAACATTAAAGGAATTTTTTGGAGATGAAGCAATCGATGCAAAAAGGAATCTTCATTTATTTCTTGATGTTTGTGATTTTCACCATGTTGAGTATGACGATGCCACGGTAAGATTGTTTCTACAAACCTTATTAGGAAGAGTGTATGAATGGTATACAATGTTTCCCATTAGATACATTCACTCATTTAATGACCTTGAAGCTATTTTCCTGACTATGTTTGCCCAAATGATTTCTTATCATACCCTTCTTATTGATTTCACCCAGATTGGTTTGAGGAAGAATGAAAGGATATGTGATTTTAATCTCAGGTTCAATAAAACCTTGAGTTGGATTCTATAAGATAAAAGACCAAATGACCTAGTCATTCTCGATTGTTATAAGAATGTAATGCCCCTGAATGTAAAATATGTTATCAGAACACCCCAAATGGATACTTTGGAGGAGGCAATGACTAAAGCCACTGAGATGGAAGAAATTATGATTGAAACGGGTGATGAACCCAACATTATAATGGGAAGAGTACAAAGGAAGCTGGGAGGATTAAATATTGATAACCAAGGAGCTTCAAGTTCAAGAAAGAATGAATAATTCAAGCCTCAACTGACTCAAAACCAAACGATGGGAGGAGGATTTTTCAAGGGAACCATACCTGATCTAAAGGTTGATCCTGTGGCGACACAGGAAACTAAGCAAAGAATCGAAATAGAACCATCAAACAAATGTAGAACGAGATAAACATACTAATAAGGGGAGATAATTACATGCCAAATCCAAGAATTTCAATCCCAGAGAAAACAAGGAACCCTCCCCAAGAAAACAGGGTGATGTTTGAAAACATGGATGATTCGCAAATACCAAGGGTTCCCAGGAAGCCTACTCCAAATGCGGTTGTTTTGTATGATGTCTATGACGAGTAATTAATTGAGCAAGAGAATTATTACTTACTTGATGAGAGATTTGAAACTGTGCATATGGACAGATGCGAGATGTCCATGTATATATTTGAAGAGGGTGACAATGATCCCAACTCACAAGAAAACGTTTCCCGGACAAGAGGATTTGTAAATAGACCAAAAAATAAAGGTGACTCTGATAAAGAGAACCAAAAAGAAAAGGAAAAGGAAAAAACAAATGAGAAAAGTGAAAATGAGAAAGTGACGGATGGTGTTGGAATTAAAAGGAAACACATGACGTCAAAATCCACTCAAATGACATATAATGTTGTAGAGGATTTGAGTAAATTAAGTATAACCATGCCCTTTATGGAAGTGGTGAAGATTCCCCAACAAACAAAGAAAATTTTGAAGTTTTTGGATGATCCATCTGAAAGAGAAAAAGTTGTTTTTATCAGTCTAAAACAAATCTCTAGCCAGTCAACTACCAAGATGAGAGGTAAAATTCCTCCATTTTACATTTCTATTGAAAATCATGATGTTGCACTGCATAATTGTTTAGTTGACACTAGTGTGACAAACAATATCATGCCATTAGCGATCATGGCATCATTGGGCATGAGTTTCACCAAGTATTATGAAACCAGTGAAAGTATATATGCAATTGATTCTAGAAAAGTGCCAACTTATGGAGAAATCAAGGACTTCTATGCTTGGATTACAGCATCCCCCAATATCATTACAGTTTTCAATATCATTTTAGTAACTTGCCTCCAACATATGGAATTGTGTTGGGAAGAGACTGGACATCTATGACCGGAGGATATATAATGAATGATGGAAGTTGTATGATGTTTCCAGGAAAAGAAGGAGCAATGATCAAAGTGCCACGTGAACCTAGAAAACCCTTCTCCTTCAAAAAGAAGGATAATGAATTGATGGAGGATTATATAGATGCCAAAATTGGAAACTATGCAATCCTATACATAGAGCATAACGAAAGTTTGGAGCAAGTGTAATACATGGAGAATCAAGAGTATCTGTTTGAAGGGTAATGGAGGGTTTCCTTTGATGGAGCTTGTTCAAGCTCTAGAAATGGAGTTGGAATTGTTCTTATGAGACCAAGTAAGATTGTGCATCCACACACTATAGAATGGAGTTTTCAAGCACCAATAACGAGGCAGAGTATGAAGCTTTGATTCAGAGGATGATCCTTGCACAGTATATGAAAATAGAACATCAAATTGTAACTGACAACTCAGAGTTGGTCATCAATTAGGTAACTTAGAGGTATAAAATCAAAAAGGAAATAATCAAGTTGTATTTCAAAAGGGTTAACGAATTGATGGAATCTTCCAGTTCCTTCAACATTTCTTTTATTCCAAGGGATAAGAATCACAATGCACATTTACTAGCCTTGGCGGCCTCATTGTAAAATCTAGATTATACCCAAAGCAAAACATATTTCCAAGTATAAAGAGCTTTCTGATTGTCTGTGTCCAATAACATTGAGTACTTGCAAGTGTTTGAGAACGATGAACAACTGGGAAATTTTTTGTTAAATGATGATGATGATGAAGACGATCACTCGTCTCTTGTCCCCAAATATTTTTTAGAATCTAAATCTCTTTTCACGAACTATGATCATGCTAAGAATCTCCTTGAATAATTTTTAGTTTGAAAAGTACAAGAAACAAGAAAATTCAATATTGGAACTAGAAGTTCCCCGAAGTATGTCAACTTGGGAGTTGATTACACCATTGAGGAAGCAGATCAATATATTTCCTTGTTCAAAGAATGCATCGATGTGTTCGCTTGGACCTATGATGATTTAAAATATTACGATAAGACCATATTCCAACATATCGTTCCTTTGAGGGAAGGAGCAAATCTAGTGAAGCAAAAAATAAGGATGATGAATCCCAAGATGAAACCTTTGGTAAATCTTGAATTGGAGAAATTGAAGAAGGCAGGAATAATTTATCCCATTAGACACTCGGACTGGCTTTCAAATCCTGTAATTGTAAGAAAAAAGACTAGGGAAATCAGAATGTGTGTCGACTTCAGAGACCTTAAAAAAGAAAGCATAAAGGATAACTTTCATTTTCCTAATATGGAGTTCCTTCTCCAGCAAGTTACTGGATCAGCCTACATGTCCATGTTGGATGGTTTTTCTAGATATAACTAGGTCTTGGTGGCTAAAGAAGATAGGGAGAAGACATTACTTATCACACCTTGGGATACATATGCATATGCTAGAATTCCCTTTGGTTTGAAGAATATTGGAGCCACATTCCAAAGGGCCATGGATCATGCATTCAATAGGTTGATAGGAAATTTTATGGAAGACTGTCAAGATGACTTGACGATTCATTCAAAAAAAAGGGAGGATCATATCCATCATTTGAGAAAAGGTTTTTGAAAGATGTATATTATATAATGTTTCTCTGAATCCAAAGAAATGCTTGTTCACTGTGACTCAAGGAAAATTGTTGGTCCATATCGTATGGAAGGAAGGGATTTACATAGATCCATAAAGAATTAAAGAAATAAACAAGCTCAACCCCCGGACATCCAAGAAGGGAGTCCAATCATTTTTCGACGGGATCAATTTTGTGTGAAGATTTGTTCCTGATTATACAAGTATCGTGAAGCTGATATATTTGTTGTTGAAAAAGGAGAATATGTTCTAATGGACAACGAAAACTCAAAAGGAGTTCAATAATATCAAAGGAGCAATCACCAATGCTCTTGTCCTCATTAGCTAGGAATTTCAAAGATATTTCATCATCTATTCATTTTCTACAGAGACAATTGTTGCATATGTTCTTACCCAGAAGAATATCAAAGGAGAATAACTCGCAATAAGTTTCATGAGAAAAACCATACATGACTATGAGTTGAGGTATTCAAAACTGGAGAAGTGGCCTTAGCTCTTGTAAAAGTAGTAGCACACTTTCACACATACATATTGAACTAACATGTTATTTCTTATGTTCCCTCATCACCAGTGAAGATGCTTCTGAATCAAAAACTGAGAGAAGGAAAATGGGCTAACTGGTTGGAAAATATACAAGAATATGATATCGAGATTAAACCTTTAAAAGATATCAAAGGACAAGGCTTATGTAATCTCATCGCGAATGGGGATTTGGTTGATGGAATGATTTCAATTATGTTCGGGGAACCATTAGCTGATTCAAAATGGTACAGAAATATTATATTCTACTTAAGGTCTGGGCAATTTCATGTCACCATGAACCCCAAGGAGAGAATAACGTTGAAGATGAAGACAAATCAATATGTGTTGATTGTTGACATATTGTTTAGAAGAAATTATGATGGTATACTAATGAGATGTGTTGATGAAAATCAAGCCTAAGAACTAATAAGAGAATTCCATGAGGCAATATGCGGTGGAAAATTTTCACCTACTACAACCACCCACAAGATAATAAGAGTAGGATTCTATTGGCCATCGATTTTCAGAGACTCGTATGCCATAATAAGGATTTTTTTGTCATGTCAGTAGTTTTTAGGAAAAATGAAGAGGTTTGTGATGCATTTGCATCCCATAATTGTAGAACAATTTTTCTCCCAATGGGGACTTCATGTTGTCAGGGCAATTAATCCAAAGTCTAGCAAGGGGCACATATATATTCTCATGGTTACAAATTACTTCACGAAATGGAAGGAAGTGGTGGCATTAAATAAGGTTGATGCTGAAGAGATAATTAAATTCCTCAAAGACAAAATTCTGTCAATATTTGATGTCCCAGATAAATTTATCACAAACAATGGCTCAATTTTCATTGGTTCGAATTTTACGGAGTTCTACGGAGAATATGGAATCATCATGGGTCAATCATCAAATTATTATCCACAAGGTAACGGCCTTGCTGAATCCAAAAAAAAAACACTTGTTCAGATACTGAAGAAAACGATTGACAAGAATCAAAGGAATTTGCATCTAAAGATGATGAATGCATTATGGGAAAGTAGAAGGACTCTGAAGGATAGCTCGGGATGTCTCTATATCTATTGGTTTTTGGGAAAGAAGTGAAAATGTCGATTAGTCTCAAACTCAATGCGTTGACTTATGCAGTTAATAATGAAGATATAGGAGATAGTTCTCGCATTCAAAGGATAATCGATCAATTGTTGAAGTTGGAAAAAGAACGAAGAAAAGCCCTGAATCAAATTATCAGAAGCAGTAGAGAATCAAAAGATATTTTGATCAGAGTACAACTGCAAATAATTTCCAGAAGGAAGAGTTGGTGCTACTTTGGAACAAGGCCAAGGAGAAATCGTCCATGCATACAAAGTTTGAAGCACTCTGGATCGGACCATATGTCATCGAGAAGATCTTGGGTTTTAAATCCTATATGCTCCAAGACATGAAGGGTAAAAGACTAATGTTTCCTTTCAATGGGAATTTGAAAGGTTTCTTCTCTTAATACTTTCTCATTCTCATTGTACATAATTTTATTTTTTTTCAGTTTGTATATTCTTACTCTGACTCCATAGCCCAATGGGAAAAAACACCTAGTCATGAAAGGATCTAGATTCTTGACAACCCATAGGGGGTTATCATCCCACAGTTGGAGCTAGTTGTTGATATCAATTCCCACTTCAGGAATTTCCCTCCCCTTCTCTATTTTCCCAACTCCTTTTTTCTGTTTATTTTCCCTCTTCTATACTTACCCTAATTCCCTGTTTCTTTTATCCCTTCTATTCTCCCTTTCTAGTTATTATACTTGGTCATTTTTCCAAAAAGGCAAGTTCGTGAGTTGGAAGACTCATGGATCCTCATCTCGATCCACATTCTCACATCATGAGTCTGACTGACCACCACATTATTCTATACATAGCCGTTTCTGCAGTCACGGGTTCCCGGGTTGGCAGGTTCACAAGTTTTCATATCCCATGTCTTGTGACATACATTTTGTACCCAAAAGATATGAGATATACATTTTCACCATTGGACTCCCCGAGTTCCTAAGGATCTCATCTCTTATATATTAAGTCCAATCGACCATGTTGCAACACTTATACATTTCTCAACCTTCCGCAAACAGCGTGTTTGCAGGTTCCCGGGTTGGTGGGTTCACAAAAGTCCCAAAATGTTATTTTCCCTCATCCGTCCTTGCCACCTTCATGTTTTTCTCAATATGCATTTAGTATGGTTTAATTTTAATAACTCATCATGTAGGTCTCGTAAATATTTTCATTAATAGGCGAAGGGCTCAAGGAGATTTCTTACTAAACCACATTAAAGAATGATTTGCGAAAGATTATATTATATCTCTCGAGAGCTCATTTAAAAAATTATCTGGATAAAAAGAACATTGTCATCAACTTATGGCAGTAGCATCTCGATAGCAGTTATGTGGAGATACTTTGAACATTTTTGGATGAGAGGACCAGAACTTTCAGTGGACTAGAGTACTCTTATTATCCATCCCCTTCTGCTCATAAGGAAGTAATTTGGATGTCCGAAATTGCTTGTGCAAGTTGTGTTCCTGAAGTTTTTTATTGTAAGGAACTAGTTTCCTAGTGTGCTGAGAAGTACATACCAAGTCAGCAAATCATTCAACTCCAAGACCATTCTTTCATCGTTATTTTTCCTCAAGTATTTCGTAAAATGTTGAAACTCCCAGAGTCGACACTCACCTTCAAAGGTGAATATTGCATGGACTTCTTGAAAAAACATGAAAATGGCCTGGATATCTTACTTGCATTATTGGAGAATCTCACGACCATCCCTGAAGATATTACCATATTGCAAGTCAGCCTTTTCAAAAATCCATTTCGGTAAATTGTTTGGTTATTTACTAGAGTTACGAGCCAAGAAAATACTGTCAGCATTTCCCATATGATTTATTACATCTTATACTTTACTTTCAAGGAGCAGGAAATTTTTTACTAGGGGAAGTTGATTTCCATTGAAATATCTTCCTAATTGTCTCAATATAAAAAGGATAAGAAATTATTTATGTCTTCTTATTTGGTTTTCACGATAGCGCATTGTTGTCAATTTCCTAAATTTTCTATATGCAAGAAGGTGAATTGTGAATTTGATCATGTGACCTTTTGGTACCAAGCGTTATGGAGGCACAAAGATTCCCTGCATTTTTATGAAGTTTTCAACGACTTTGTCTCGGTCCTTAAACAGTTGTTGTTTGGAACAGATACCCCAAGAATATCTGCTCAAGCTAGTAAATTCTTGGAAAGAAAGGGGACTTTGGAGAAAATGGAGAATTATAATGTCATCAGGATTTTCGGTTCCAAGGAAAATCCTTCCTTTCTACCATGCCATATATCCGACAGAAAGTTTGTTACAAAATTTGCAAGGAAATATAACTTTTGGTTGCACTTTTTTCATGAAAAATGAAAAAATCAATTCCTACCTTTTCCTTGGAAGATTGGGGATTTTGTATTCAGGAGTATGAACAAAATTGATGAATTTGCAAACCACTTCCACAACTTGAATCTCAAGTATGCTAAAAAGATTAGAGGGTTTGACCCTAACGGAATCTTTGTGGAACACATATTAATAGTGTGTTTTAACAATTCATTTATCCACATTGTTCTAGGAGAAGAAGAAGATAATAACCCAGGAAATCCTACCCACACTAATGGTGACTTAGAGAAAAAACTCAATACAAATGAGTTGTACAAATAGAGGTGAAAGGGTCCCAGCGAGAAGAGTGCCCAGTCCCTAAATGTTATTCCTAAGAGTACAATACCTTGGAGAAATTCTCCAGTGGCCCACCCATATTAAAAAGTAATCAACAGTAGTTCAAGAAGAGGATGAGATAAGAACCCCCCTCTAAGAAAAATTGAAACCTCACATAAACTTCCTCCGAGGAAGAAGAGGAAGAATAGTGTACAAGAGGAAGAAGAGAATCACGTTGAAAGTGACATCAATAGCTTATCCCTCAAAGATATGGAGCTCGAGGCTGACATTGAGAAAATGTTTCCTAACATTGATCATCCAGGAGGCGTAGCCCACCAAAGTGAGTCATTGGAAATTGTTGAGAATGAGATATTTGATGAAGATGAATCATTTGTATTTCAGAGCGTTGTCTTTGACAGCAAATCTAAGAAATTAATTATTGATAAGAGTGATGTGAAGAATAAAAAGGGGAAATATCATTCAGAGGTTAACCTAAGAAATATGCGGCCTTCCCAAATTTCCATAATTCATAAAGAAACTAGCGATGCATTGGATGATTCCATTGGTGGTCTCGAAGAAGAAAATATAAAGTTAAAGGAAAGGATTAAGGAACTTGAAGAGACTTTGATGTCTCTTCTAGTCCTTGCCAGCCCTTTGGAAATTGTTGGACCCGCCAAGCCTGCAATTAAAATAAAAGGATCCTCAAGCTTACTCACATCATCTAGGAGCTATGTGGAGAATAATATCCAGAAAAGAATGGCACTGATTACAGAAACTTGGGAAATTTCAAAAGGCATGATTTATTTTGGCTCGAGGGTGCATGCCTTTCTTGAATATCTATAGGCCAACCTAAAAAGTGAAGAATGTTTCGATCTTGATGATGTGGTACCCTTTGGTATTGAAGTTTCCAACATGTCATATTTAAAGAGAAGAGAGGAGGACATTCCCTCTCCATGTCAGATCAAACAGTTGAATGTATGTTGGAAAGAGAAAATAAAAAACTTGAACAGCATCGCCTAGGCGTGCAACCAAGCCATAACAAGGAGAGAAGAGCTATTCAAAAGGATCACGGAGGTGGACCTAGCCGGAAGCACTAACGAGGTCCAATGTCCCAAGTTGATCCTCAACTTGTTGTTCCTAAAAAAACAACAATTCGATGAGAAAGTTGAGATTTTTAAAGGATTTTCAATTGAAAAATTCTATGGCATAATTGAATATGATGAGAATGCCATAAATAACTAGCTAGTAGATTACTTCGTAAAAAAAAAGGATATTGAAGAAATATTACATGGAATTTCTATTGATCTCTGAGACTTGGAGGATGAGTTGTTTAATATTAAAATCCAGCATGAAATCAATGTGGAACCTATGAAAAGTTACATCGAAGAATGGTTCGAGAAGGCTATCGATAAACTGACAAGTGAAGGGAAAGAAGGAGTTGAGATGGTTCCTGTAACTGTCGATGAAAATGATAAAAGGACATCAACGAGCAAATGAAGAAGAGAGAGACCATCATAGTAAGTTTACGCTGATCACATTTTTCTTTTCTTTATCAAGTCATTTATCCAGTTATTCCACCTCTTTCACTAGAAAGGTTTAACCAAAGACTGATAACTCATTTTTTTCTTCTTACCAGGTCTTGTCAATTCTTCTACCGCCCACCGTCTTCTTTCTAAAAGATTGTTTCTTGTATTTATTTGCTTTATGGTTTGTGGGAGCCCCAATCCCAGTCTTTAAGACAAACGCATTTACAATTTCAAGAATATGTAATAGACTATATATTTTTGGAAATTTCAAGAGAACTACTTTGGGAACAATCGCGACTATGCTTTGTAACCATGTTTTCAGAATATAAAGTATTTGAGGTTAATCTATCTTTATTTTTATTTGAGATGTCCATGTGTCCACTCTGTTAAAGTTCTCTTATGCATGTAGATCATCTTCTTTTTATTTTATGTGATCATAAATATTTATCCCAAACTATGATGGATGTGAGGAATTTTTGCTTATTTGCTTTAAATGTGTGAACTGTGTAATTCCTGGTCCTTTCTCATGAACTTTTTTTAAAAAAGAAAACAAAAACATTTTCTTTTTATTGTAGTGTATTATTTTTGTTTCTTTGAATTACTGCAACGGACTTTTGTCAAGTCCAACATTTTGAATATTTGAAAAATCTCAAGAAAATCTAAAGAGGAGTACCACCACTATAAAAACGCAGGGGGACTTACATCCTCGTAAGGTTTCGTTTTGGTCCTAATGGATTCAAGCATCAACAAGGATGTACATAAGACCACTAGGAAATCATTACATGATGTTTGTAATTAACAAATGGAAATGGCATTACATTACATTCCCCATCAAAAGGGTGTATATCATGGTTTATCAAAACCAGAAGCTCAAAAATGTTGATTAAATGGAAAAGGTGGATGGCCACAAAGATCCACCTAGATCACGTGATCACAAGGCTTCATGAGACAGAGGAGATAAATACTATCAACACTCATAAGGAACTAGGGGATATCAAGCAAAAGGCATCAATGCCATTGATTGTGATATCACAATCACTACATCATGAATGGAGCCTTCCGTCCTAAGGAAAATAAGTATAAATGTAAAGGCCACACCCTAAAAAATGGTTGATTGGTTGGTTTGTACTTGATTATTAATCGAAGTATGAATGTTAATGGTGGAGGATAGATTGTGCTTTTAACAAATGCAGTATGTAATATGGTTGATGTTGTAATGATGTCTCTAATAGTACTAAAGATTAATAAAATGAGACCCCTATCCAAATAATTTTATTTTGGTTAATACCAATATGTAATGATGTGTATTTATTTTTGTTATAGTTTTATATGATGTATTTCTACTTATTCTACTTATTCTTAAATCTTGGTAGCATAAACGAGACATACAACTCCTTTGAATTATTTTAAATGTAAGTTGATTATACATACATGCATACTCTTGACCCTCTCGATTTGAACTTGTGACCTCTTAAGAAGAAACACATGCTCTTAACCATTAAGCCCACTCAATTATTTTACCTTATAATTAAAAATAAAATAAAAACTATATGTGAATAAAAGTTTAATATAAGTAATAATAATAACACTGCTAGAATCATGTTTATAGAAAATATGTGATGAACTCTATATCAAGGTCATGAGGAAGTGCTTGGTGGAAGGAGGAGGAAGGATTGTGTAGGTTTCAAGGCAGTTTTTTTAAAAAGATTTAGGCGGGAAATATGCTGGAAGGTTAGGATGGAGGTTCCTGGACACAACAGTCTAGTTTTCTTTCTGGCATTGGCTTTATGAGTGCCCTAGGGTTTTTTTCGTTGTTTTTCTTCCTCCTTAAGGATTGGTGGGGTCATAATCTTGTATCTATTTTTATTTCCCTCCATTAGTGGTCTCTGGGAGTTCATGGGTGGTCTTGTCAGTAGGTATTTACTCGTTTTTTCAGCGATCTATTCGTAGTCCTTTTGTTCCAGAAAAACCTTACTGTGATCCTCCATGGATGCCATTAATGGTATTCTCTGCACTTTCTCATTGGAAGCATTGAAGTTGTTATTAAAGGCCTTTATTGTTTTATTTATGGGGGATGTTAGTTTTCTTCCGGGAGAAGAGCCAAGGGAACCTTGGGATCACCCGAGTTTTATTTCAACGGCTGATGAGCTTTGTAGGATTCGAGACAGTTCATCTCACCTTAATGCAAATTTATTGACCCATCCTTCACTTGACGTGCCTTCTTCTTCATCTGTGGGCCTTATTCATTCTACCCTTTCTCTTCTGGTGTCTTCTAATGATCTGTCGTTTAAGCTCTCGATTGGTTCTACCTATGGACAGAAGGGTGTGATGGTGGTTGCGTTCAGTGGGGGAATAGGTCCCTCCTCAAAGGTATGCTCAGAGGTATTAGAAGAGAGACGCCTGGTGGGCCTTTCTGCAGTGAAGAAAACAGGGCTTGTGGAGCAGAAGTTTTCTTCTACTAAACGCAGCCAGAAAGTTTGGAAGCCGAAGAGAACTAAACGTCCTCTGGTCTTGGGAATGGACATTGGGTTGGAGGATTCTTGTTCACTAGCTCTTTGTGCGCTAGTTGGAAGGTTAGAGTATCGCCACCTCTATTTTAGCTCAATGTCAAACTGGATGGAGGCAAACTGGACCCCAGTTTTGGGCTACTCTTTGACTCTTCTTTCTATGTCAAGGGGGTGGTTCGGTTTTGTTTTCAAGACCCCGGAGGATTCCATTAGAATTTTAGAAGGTTTTTGGGCCTTTGATGATGGTAGTTTGATTCTTAAAAGGTGGCAACTCAAGTTTGATCCAGCTTCTGATTATTTTAGCTTCCAACACTTATGGATATTGTTGCCTAGACTTCCCCTTCATTTTTGGAATTACAGAGCCTTGCAGGCTATAGGGAACGAGTTGGGACGCTTTATTAAAGTGGACGAAAATGTTTTAAATTCTAGCAATAGACGCATGGCCAGGATTCTCGTCGAGGTTGATATCCATGGTGGACTTTTAGAAACCTTAGAGATTGATTGGCGTGGTTTTATTTACAAACAACGCCTGGATTACGTTGGAGTACCGTTCCGTTGCTCTTTTTGTCGTTAGATGGGACATTTGAAAAATGATTGTCAAAATTCTTTGGGGAAAGTTTCTAAGGAATCGCCGAAAGAAGAAGCACCTGGGTTCAATGCTTATCTGGTCGAGTTGGAGGATTCGGCACCGGACAACTTTCCAAATTTGTAGGATTTGGAGTTTCCTCCACAACCCTCTTCTTCTTTTTTTAGTAAGTTGCACCTTCTTTTTCCTTCACTTTTTAGTTCTTTGTCATATTTGGAAAAGGAGCAACTCGACTGTCATTTTAATGTTCCTGACAAGTTAAGTGTGACTCTAGAGCATCTTGTCTCTCCTACTGGTTTAGAGGGTAATCTATTGCCTTCTAAGGATTCGGGGGTTTCTATTAGAAGTATTGATAGGGGGAATGAACGGGAGCATTCTGACCCTGTTGCCTCGAGGAGGCTTTCATCTTCTCCTTCGGAAAATTTGGATTTACTCTCGCATCAAATTGTGCCTTCCTTTAGACCGCTCTTTGACCCTCCTTCTAGCAATTTTGATGGGGATCCTACTCTACCACCAGGGTATGGGGAGCCTAAGTTAAGTGATGCTTCGCTAGAAAAGATTGTGTCTAACCTTGGTAACATTAGGGAGGTTGTTAATCCGGTACAGTTGCCTATTTTCTCAAATTTTGCTGAAGTGACTGGTGAGGCACAGGGGCTCTCGGATTCTGACTGTTCTAACCTTGAGATCTCGGAAGAAAAGTCCTTTTCTTGGTCCTAGGGGTTAGGCTTGGAACTATCTCCGATTAAGACTAGAGGCATTCGGAAAAGAGCGGGTTCGTCTCATTCGGTTGATTCCTCTTCAATTTTTTCTACTGGTGACCTGGGGGCGCTTAGAGGATTAAAATCTCTATCTAGGGTTAAATGATGATTTTGTTATCCCTCAATATTTGAGCAGTTGGAGGGCCCCTGAAATCAGCCTTGATGCGGAGGCTTCTCTCTATTGTTTCATCACATATCATTTTTTTACAAGAAACTTTGACCATGGATGTGAAGGCAAGGGACTTTCTATTTTCTCTAAAACCGGACTGGTTAGCTTGTGTTGTTAGTGCAATTGGACAATCTGGTGGACTGTTGGTTTCATGGGATCCTCGATTTTTTTCCTTCTCATCGCATCTTACTTGTGGAGGTATTCTATTGACAGGTTGTAGCTTGGTCGACAAAAGGAGCTTTAATCTTCTGAATGTTTATGGTCCATGCACGGATCATAAAAGTTTATGGAACCGTTGCGTGGACAAAGGCATTATGTCCTATCCAGATTTGATTGTGGCAGGGGACTTAAACTTCTCTTTGGGTCCAGATGAGATCTAGGGACTTTCAATAGTTAATGATCCATTGGCTTCTTTCTTTAAGGATTTATTTGCTAATTCATCTCTGGTGGAGGTATTCTATTGACATGTTGTAGCTTGGCCGACAAAAGGAGCTTTAATCTTCTGAATGTTTATGGTCCATGCACGGATCATAAAAGTTTCTGGAACCGTTGCGTGGACAAAGGCCTTATGTCCTATCCAGATTTGATTGTGGCAGGGGACTTAAACTTCTCTTTGGGTCCAGATGAGATCTAGGGACTTTCAGCAGTTAATGATCCATTGGCTTCTTTCTTTAAGGATTTATTTGCTAATTCATCTCTGGTGGATGTGGCTCCATCAAAGAAGGTTCTGACATGGTGCAATGGTAGGATGGGGGATTCCAGCATCTCTAAGCATCTGGACAGATTCTATGTGTCAGAAGGATTACTTAGTCCTTTATCGAGGTATAGATCATGGGTTGGCACGAGTTATCTATCAGACCATGCTCCTATTTTTTTTTGGGATATCGGTTTTCCAAAGATTGCTTACCCCTTGAAATTTAATCCGATCTGGTTGGAAGACCCTTCCTTCTCTGCTTTAACTCGAGAGACTTGGCTAGACAATTGCTTTGCTCTTATGGAAGTTCCGCAACAAAGGCTAGTGGAGAAACTAGCTCTTCTTAAGAGTAGAGTTAAGGTTTGGGCGCGCCATAAGATGGTTAAAAGCAAAGAATTATTGATCAAAGTGGAGAGTGAACTGGAAGAAATTTTACACCAAAAATTAATTAGCCCTCCTAACAATACAGTTTATCTTCAATGCAAACAGCTAGAGGAAATTCGTAATAAATTATTGCTGGAAGGAGAGGAAGGATGGAGGCAGAAGAGTAGGGCAATCTGGATCAAGAGAGGGGATAGGAATACAAAGTTTTTTCATAGTTATGCTAGTCACCAAAGAAATAAGAAGTTTATCTAGGAGATTGTTGATGCGTCTGGTCACCTGAAAGTGGGACAGGAAGCTTTAAAATCGGAAGCTACAAATTATTTTGGGAATTTTTTTAAGGAACAGATCCAGTCGGATATAAGGACCAAATTGGAGACTATTAAAATGTGTCCTAGGATGGTACAGGATGAAGAGGTACAGTTGTTGGAAAAGGCTATGTCCATGGAAGAACTCTGAAAGGTTCTAAAAGGATTTACTAAAGACAAGAGTCTTGGGTCGGACGGATGGACAGTTGAATTCTTCCTATAATTTTTTGATTTGGTAGGACCCAATCTTCTTGCTATGGTCGAAGACACTAGAATTTGGGGAGAAGTTTATAGGCCTATCAACGCTACTTTTCTTGCTCCTATTACAAAGCAAAACCGGCCACAATATTTCTATGACTATCGACCTATAGCCTTGTGTAATCTATGTTGCAAGATTGTAACTAAGATCATAGCCAAGAGAGTTAGACATATTCTATCAAGGTCTTTAGCAGAAGAACAATTGGGATTTCTTAAGGGTCATCAGATTTTGGATGCCATTGGCACAGCTCAAGAGTGCCTCCACAGCATTAAGACAAAGAAATTGCAGGCTATTATCTTGAAACTATATCTTAAAAAAGCTTATGACTGCATAAATTGGGATTATTTAAGACTAGTTTTGATTCAGTGTGGTTTTGGTCATGTAATGACTAGATGAATTGGTTTTGGTCATGTAATGACTAGATGGATAATGGGTTGTGTATCCTCAGCTTCTTTGGCTATCCTAGTCAATGGAGAGGCATCCAAGTTTATAAAAAGTGAAAGAGGCGTGGAAGGGCTAAGTGATGGAAGGGATAAGTCTCTCTCTCTTTGGCCCTCTTTATCCTTTACTTTTTATCTTAGTGATGGAAGGGCTAAGTCTCTCTCTCAACAAGAGTCTTCGGGAAGGTAAGCTTTATGGTATAAAAGTCTCGCGTCTGGTTAGAATCCTTCATCTATTATTTGTTGATAACGTGATCATAATGACTTCAGCCTCGGAGAATGAATGGCAGGAAATTCATAAGATTTTAAAGAGTTTCTGTGAAGCTACTGGTTTGGAGATAAATAACAACAAATCTACTTTTCTTTATTACAGTGTTCAGTCAGAAGCAATTAAAAGTTTGACAGATCTTTTTCTATTTAACTCTAAAAGTTTATTGAAGGATTTTAATTATCTGGGTTTTCCTTTAAAGGTCGAAAGCTATAAGGCAACTAATTGGCAGTGGCTTATAAAGAAGTATGAAAGGCAAACTTTTCACTGGTGCAATCGTATGCTTACATTGGGAGGCAGATTTGTCTTAATAAATGATGTTTTGGAATGCCAACCAATTTACTGGATGTCATTGGCACATATACCTATCTATCTTTTAAGTCGGATTCGCAGGATGACCTTCTCTTTCCTTTGGTCAATATCAAACTCCTCTTCTTCTTACCACTTGTGTAATTGGGAGACCATTGTGAAACCAAAGATTTTTGGAGGATGGGGTATCCGGAACATCTTCTTCTTTTCTCGAGCTTTAGTGGCCAAATCGCTTTGGCGTGGATTGATGCAGCCTGGAATTTGGAACTGCATTTTAAAAGACAAATATCTACCACATTTCTTTGTTAGTACTTCGCTCTATTATGCCGATCCTACCTCTGGAGTTGGTTTGCAAACTTGGAAAAAATTGATTAATGCGCTTCCCCTAATTGTGAGATGGTTGGCCTGGAAGCCGGGAAATGGGGCAGATATTTGGATCAGCAAAGATGTGATTCTAGGAATGAGCAGTGAAGCCTTCCTTTCAGAAGCTTTGATTCAACACCTTAATGAACATCAGGTTCATTTCCTTTATCAAGCGAGGGGAGCCAATATCAATGGTTTATCAGTTGTGAATTGGTATACCAGTTCAGAATTGGGATTGACGAGTAATTTGTCCTCAGAATGGGATACTTATAGAAGCAATCTATCGACTGCGGGTATCCTACCAACTGATAACCATGATGAACTTTGTTGGACAGGCGGGGATGGCACAGGTAATATCACAACAAAGAATCTTTATAATGCATTCGCTGCAGAGTTGTGGCAAAAGAATGATGATCTTCTGAAAAGAAGAATCTGGTCTTGGGGATGCCCAATAAAATTAAAGCTTTTCATTTGGCTATTGTTGGAAGACAAGATACTTACCTGGAAAAACCTTCTCAAGCGAGGCTGGATTGGTCCTGGGTATTGTTATTTGTGTAAAGGTGATGAAGAAACAGCCAGCCATATGTTTTCCCATTGTCCTTTCACAACTTCCATCAGGGGTAGCTTATGTACTCATTTAAAATTTCAAAATGCTTGGACGGGGCCTACTATAAAGGACTGTTTTGACTCTTGGTTTTCTAGGAATGCAAACTTACCTTCGTTGCCCGCCTTTATATATTGGTTTGTATGGAATGAAAGAAACCTAGCTATTTTTTATTCAAAATCCCCTTCTATGGAAAAAGTTTTGTTTCTTTCTACAACTGCCATAACGAGCCTAAAATCAAAAAGCCTGAAATTTGTAAGGAGAAGAAGTGGCTCTAGCTTTCAGAAGGATAAAATTACGGGCTGGTTTGATGGGGCCTCTCAGAGGAATAGAGCATTAAGTGGGGTTGGGGGAATTATTGTCATTAATGAGAAGCAGTCATATAGATGGTCCCTGAATTGTGGAAAGGGTACAAATACTAGAGCCGAACTCTTCGGGGCGTGGGCTATCCTCACCTTGGCTCACAGGCTGGCAATTTCAGATATTCTCATCCTTAGAGACTCCAAAGTTATTATCGATTGGTTGAACAATGTTGGTTCTCTGCAGGTTGGCTCTATTGAATGTTGGAAAGAAAGAGTGGTTGAACAAAAAAATCTTTTCAATACAGTCATTTTTTACCACGTTTACAAGGAAGACAATCAAGGTGCAGACTCTCTATCAAAGAAGGCTCTTTCTGATCCTTTTGGAACTTTAATCTATTATCAGATTATCAATGGACATGAGGGTTACTCCACTCACTTGAAGCTCTTCTAGCCCGTCACTTCTTCAGTCTTGGTCTAGTGTGGAAGTCTGTCAGTGATCCGGAATTCGGGGGCCCGGCATCATGGACAAAATCTTCTCGCATTAAAGATTTTGTAATCTGCAGTTTTGGTTATGACCTTTAGAGCTTTCTTGTATTTCGGATAAGACTGTAAAGGTCCTTTTTGTTGCTATCTCAGTTGGAGTTTTTTTTTAAATGGCATGGTCATGAATTATAAGAAACGACATACAATGTACACTAATCATATTTTCTAATATAATGCGC
>ML797389.1:154739-174361 GCA_009831015.1 Picea engelmannii
GCGTGTGATGAACTCTATATCAAGGTCATCAACTCTATATCAAGGTCATCAGAGAGTAGTTGGTCGATGGAGGAGACTTCAAGTGGAGGATGCCACATGGGAGGGAGAGCGAAGTGAGAGAAACGGACCGTGTACGTCTTGGGCATAGGAGTCTTTGGCACCGCAATTCAATTCCATGTCGTTTATTTATTGTCAAGCAAATCCCTGTCCAAATTAAAATATTATAACTTTAGTCAAATTATAAATTATAATAAGTTGAGCTGTCAAGTTTGATTGGCGTGTTGACTCTGCAGTCTTCTGCACTGCAATTCCAATCATGCCGTTTCTTCGACTCCTTGATGTATTTGCGAAATTTTTGTCCATACGTTTCTGGTCATTTGCTTCCTCTGTTTAATGTCAAGTCGCCCTTCTCAGTCCAGAGTCTTCGAATCTAAATCACTCCACAATTTTCCACGGACAGATAGGAAAAGCCGTGTGGAATTGAGGGTGTCTTCCACCAAAGACCAGGAAATTCACGTGTTGACTTTGGGGTCTTCTGCAAAGCAATTCCATGCCGTTTTCTTCACGCCCAGTCCTTCGAATTCCATCTCCTTCGGCTTCTTAATGTGTTTACAGAACCCTTAATTTTTATCTCCGACGGAAGAGAAGAGCAAAGCAATGAGCATGAGGAAACTAGTATTGTTCTTAACGCATTGTGTGACGAGGAGGAAACCTTCTCGTAGCCAGAGTCATGCCAGTGATTTCAGCAAATACGAGACAAAGTACATGGAACAACCTGTACTCCCTGAGCGTAAGATAGGCAATTTGGAAATATACTCTTACGAAGAACTTCGACAGGCTACAAATTGTTTTCATGAGGAGAACGAAATTGGGGAGGAAGGGAATGGGTTGGTCTATCTGGCAAAACTTCGGGACGGACGAACTGTGGCCGTAAAAAGACTCTATCAGGAAAACTCTTGGAAAGTTGAACAGTTCATCAACGAGGTGCAGATATTTTCGACCTTGAGTCATCCATGTCTGGTTCGTCTTTATGGCTGTACCTCTGCACACTCTCCAGAGTTGCTGCTTGTATATGAATTTATTTCAAATGGGACCTTGGCCGATCATCTCCATGGCAATCGCAGAAACCCTAGGGGTTTGCCATGGTACATTCGTTTGAACATTGCTATACAGACTGCCGAGGCCTTGGCTTTCCTTCATAGCGTTGATCCGCCTATAATCCACAGAGATGTGAAATCCTCTAATATTCTCCTGGACGAGAATCTCAATGTCAAAGTGGCTCGTTTTGGATTTTGCGGGCTTGTGCCTGCAGATGCCTCATATGGCACTAGTGCCATACTGGGCACGGCGGGCTATATTGACCCAGAGTACCTTAAATGCTATCAACTGACAGAGAAATCTGATGTGTACAGTTTCGGGGTCGTTTTGGTGGAGATCATCTCTGCCGAATTAGCGGTGGACATACATCGGAATACATGGGAAATCAACCTTGCTAACATGGCAATAGCTAAGATCCAACAAGGGGCTTTTTATGAACTGGTGGATCCGCAGCTGGACATTGAAATTAACCATCTGGTGAAGGCAATGGTCAGTGCAGTTGCCGAATTAGCCTTCAGATGCTTCGCAGCCGAAAGAGATGACAGACCACACATGAAGGAAGTTGTTGCTCGGCTTGAGGAGATCAGGGAATCGTGTGGGGAACGAGAATGGGGATCGTTTTCTAACATCAAACAGCCAACCACAGCGCCATTGTCTCCCATCTCTGTGGGGGACGAGTGGCCCCTCATACGCTCCAGTCCTAACACTGGTACATAAATCTGTAGCTTTGCGATTTGGTTAAGATTCAAGGTCACAGCCACTTGCCATTGGCGGCCAGATGAAGATTGTTTGTTTCGGTTCCAAATTATATGGTTGCATAAATAACGGCCATGGCTATCAAAAATAGTAGAGCTCAAATTTTCATGTATATGTTTATATTGTGTTGTGTTAGAAGATGTAGTGGTTTCAAAATATCGATGAATTGAAATTGGTATAAAGCTCATGGGGAGAATAGTTTATGCGGAATCAGTTATGCCTGTTGCTTGTGCGATGGCAATATTGGTAACAGTGAGCTTAATACAATGTAACTGAACAGTTTGTTCCTTTGTATGATAGAGATTGGTAATAATGAGCTAAAAGTTTGTTCCTTTGTATATGGAGAAAATGTTGATGACTTGTTAACTTCATTAGTAATTACCTTATAAGGTGTAATAAGTTGTTGTTGTGAGAAAGTGAGGATGGTTTCCAGTGTATCGCTCGCTTTGCACGCTTATACCTTATAATTTTATGCGTGTGCCTTACAATTTTGTATCATCTCTCTTGTTATTCCTGAGTTTATACTTTAAGGCTTTAAAGTATACCGTCAAGGCATCCAAAAAAGATAAAGAGAGTTAAAGGATAAAAAGTGTTGGTTTTATAAGGGGTAAGCTATGGTTGGTTTCTTAACTGTCTCTGACGAGCTTCTCAGTGTTCCTGGATGCTAATATCTCTCTCAATTGCTACCCATGAATGTTCTAACTTAACCCAGTTGTTTGTTGTCTGTAAGATGGTGTTAAATAAGTTTAAAGCAATGCTTGTTTGATCTGATAGGTCGGGCTCTATATTGGGTTGTCTTGTAACAGGGACAGTCATGAGGGATAAAGTTTTAAAAGATCAATTTATTTGTTTTCAAAGTTTGTTATTTCTGTTTTGAAATATGCAAGAAGAACGTCAAAAAGCCGAATTAATCGTATAGAAAAATCAAAGGCCGTTTCTTTTATCTGAGTTAAATTTGAAAGAGAAAATATGCATGAAATGAAAGAAAAACATAGAGTTGTTGAACACTCTGAGGCATCAATTAAAGAGGAATCTCACTTTGTGACAGAAGAAGAAAATAGACAGGAAAACTTTGATGAAGCATATGATATTGAAACCTAAGACGTTCACAGGTCTTGTACCTGTTGATAGCCAATACAAAGTAAAAATTGTAAACGATTAGATGACTAAAATAATTAATCACCACAGTAGGGGTTGTACTAAATTGCAGCTAAGCATTCATCAATAAGATATATGAAAAACATGAAACAATAGAGGAGCACATAACTTAGGCTTGACAAGATTTGGAATCTTCAATCTGCATTCGTATTAATTCAAAAAAATCTTAAAATTTATTCCTTACAATGCGCCCAGAAAAAGCCTTTTCTTAGTCTTATGAAATTGTATTTATACAAAGTTGTCAATTCTTGACGATTGGTGATTTCCTAACTCCTAGGGGTTAATGGTTACAAAAATGAAAACCTCAACCAGTTGCATGGTTGTCTTTTATTTTTTCTATCATCTAGATAATATAAGCTTTCAAAATGATACTTCGTTGTTTTATTGAAGCATCTCCTTCTTTTGATCCAATACATTCGACACATTTTTCTAGAAAATACACAAAACTTCTGGGAGGCACTGGAAGATCCTTCGCTTCGAATAGATAAAACTTTCTCTGAATTTTCGGAAGATGGTCTTCAAACCCGTTATCAGCAAACTTAATTGATTGCAATTTTAAGTTTGGCTGCACCAACCACCTGTCTATTAGGGTAACATCAATTTCCTTTAGTTGTGAAATTTCCATCTGAATCTTGTTCAAGCTCTCTTTCAATTTCAACTGATGTCTTACAATGTTTATCTATCCTAGTAGCCCAGTGCAATTATCTCTTCCAATACCTAATGATCGTTTGTCTAACAAATCAAATATTTATTCGCAATCATCTTTGATTTATTTGGCTATTCTCTTGTTTTCGTCTATGTTGGTTTCCCATACTTTGAGCATGATATCACCTCTAATCTGCTCTATGATAGATAGCTTTGGATTTTTCGATATCTATTCATTTCCTAAACATACAACTTCTTTCTAAAAAGTGGTCCTTGCTGCTTTAGCCTCTTTTTTCTTCAAAATAATATTATCAAGGGATTTACTTACTTCTTGAAAATAATTCTGAATAATCTCTACCTTAGAGATCAATTTTTGTTGCTCAACTTCTATCTTTGTATGCACCTCCAATGAATGGACCTGAAAAACTTTCAAATCTATAACCCGGCCTTCTGTCAAATTCAACTTAACCTGTAATTGCCTTACGAGTTCTTCTTGTTGAATAACCTGCATTTGACTTGTGTCCACCTTCTTGTTCATCTCGTCTAGACTTGACTTAAGCAATCAAATTTCTTGCTTATCAACAGCTTTGGCCTGCTCCAGACCTTTATTTATTTCTTCTCTAATATTTTTCTCGGTATTTGTTAATTGGTTTTGCAACTAAACTATCATGTTATTACTCTGTTTCAGCCTTGTCCTTATACTGTCAATAGTGAATAGATTGGTTGTCGCCAAAGCTCCCATGGAGCCCGCTACCTCTGTAGCGAAATCTTCTTCCTCCAAGTTGTGCCCATCTATCAACACTCTGTGCTTCTTTCCCATAGCACATTCTCTCTTATGCATCTCCTGCTTCAACATAGCCTTCCTCTTTTTACTAAAAAAGTAATCAGAAGGAGGTATCTCATCTCTAGAGATAGGAGTAAGGTCACTATCATATATGGCTTGCAGTTGGGGGATCCCAAAAGTGGATTGTAAAGGAGTCAAGGAAGTAATGGGACTACCCAGCTCTGTAGATTTTGTTTCCCCTATTGTTTTGGGATATCAGTATGAACAGTTGATGATGAAGGGGGAATCGATTTACTAGACTTGGGAGATGTTTCAGACCCTCTTTCTGTTTCTACTCCTGGGTTCTCTGTCTGTGGGATTTCTGCATTTTGCGAAGACATTTCAGTCTCCAATGGATTTTTCTCGGTACTTGCTTTATTCTGCACCTCTTGTCCGAAACTCAGGGGAGTATCTTCTTATCCTAGAGGAGGGGTTGTTGATTCTCCCTACAGTACCTTTGGTAAACCACTTCACCTGTGTCTCTAGAAGGTCAAAAGGTTGGTATGCAAGTAGGGTGATAATGCATGTACCCTGTCTAATACCTACTCATAGGTTCTGGCTCCTTTGAACATGTCATCGCAAGAGGATTTTTTATGTTCATACGCTTTCATGCTACAGTGAGCCAAGTGACTTCCCACTATTTGATAAGGGTCATATTTCTTGTGTTCGAGATCTACCAACTTGACATCTTCTAGTGTTGCAGCTTCAACCTTGGAATGACCCAAGTTGAGTAGCGAAAACTTCCCAATCTGTACAGGGAAGACTGGCCAGAATTTGTTATGGGATGTCTTCAGTTCTATCCCAATGTCACTCGTTACTATCTTATAGGATCCCTCCCTGCACACCAGTCTGTCAGGAAGGAATTTCGGAAGTGTGTGAGGAGGAATTGAGCATCTGAAAACCCTGATATAGGAGAAAGTTTCCTCAATAAACCAATCGCCAACCGCCTTGAGGTTTCCTATGACTATCTCTGAAATGTGAGGGGGTGTACAACCATACAACATCTTATGCACTGGTATCACTATGAAATGATAGATTTTGTAAAACGAATCTTTATCATTTTCTTCCCACAGCTTAGAGTGATACTCATGAATGGGTTCAATGCAGGTTGGGTTCCAACTCCAATTCATCAACAGGAACGAAGTCGTGAAACATATGGCATCCATAATGTATGTGGACATGTAAAAGGCTATTGGTCGGCCTTTGGATCTCGTGGTTTGATACTCTATAACCTCCTTAGCCAGGTTATCTGATAGAATCTTGTTCCAATTGAAACTGTAGCCTTCAGCTGCTTCATGTAAAAGGGGCACCCATTCTGCAGGGAAATGGGTAGGACTTTTATTCTTGAAGAGTCTACATAGCATCAGAGCTACATAGACCATGTACTCATTTAATGGGGTTGTGGCATAAATTCCATGGGAATCGGCCCTGAATTTTGCTGGGTGTCCCCACTAATCTTTGATTATGTCGGAGTATGTTTGATCTACCTCTGTGCATTCTTTCCTTTGAAATTCACTTACGAATTCTTTATTATAAATGTATTTAGAATTGTGAGATAGTTTGTACATTACTTGTATATGCTCCGGTCTGAAAGAGCCAACGACGACCCCTTGACTGTCTAAAATGCTCCTCGTTTGTACGTCTGTTCTCTCTAAAGCCCAATTGATCATATCATTGTATGACATGAGTCGTGGGCGTGTGGCTACTTTGTGAAGCTCGGACTCTACTATGTATCGGAGTTTGTTATCAGAATCATGGGGGAAATTCTTGATTTCGTAGTCCAAGGTTTCGAAAATTTGCCTCCAGGATTTGATTGAATCAATGGTGTGCGGTGTAGTATCAGATATGACATCTCCCTCCGGGCTTGAGCTTTCAGTTGCTTCTTCTCTTTTCTTAGGTGCCTTTTTGGGTGCCATAATGTTCGCGCTAGAACAAAAACCTATTTGCAGAGGAAAAATATATAAGCCTGGTTGAATGCAACTCACTCTTGATTGTAAAAAATAAGAATGAAATTCGAAACACAAAACCTTTATTAACCTTTAACTTGTCTTACAATGAGCGTACTGACGCAGGCAATAAGAATTTAATGTTTTAATGGGGAAGATATGCCTGGAGATACGCATTTGTGTTAGAAATATTTCCATTTGTTCGTTATAGATACTGCCGCATATCGACGATTTCAAAACATGGAGTTTCAAAAGGAATGCTTTCAACAATTCCCGAAAAGCGAAACGCGAAAAATTGTTTTAATTATCATTAATCATGTTTATAACTAAATTAATCTAGCTTTAGGCTTTTAAAAGACTTTCGTGATTTCTCATTTCGGAATTTCGACGATCATGTCCCCAAGAGGTATGTCATAAGAAAACCCCGAATTGCTAAATCACGATGGGATTAATTAAGGTGATAATCACTTGTATTAATCCTTTAATTAATCGAGATTAGTGATTAGTTTCTACTTTACGGGAATTCGAGAATCGGGGGTTCGAGTGTCGAGACTTTGATAGCACTTTGATACAAGGGAACCTGAATCGCGACATGATTAATGATCTGTTGATTATGTTTAAGAGTTTAATTAAACACGATTAAAGGATACTTTATGAAAGCGCGTCGAGATTTTATAACATTGTTTTTCTTTTTTATTTCTTTTTAAAATAAATCATTTTCAGGATTTCGATACCGGGACTTTGGAGTTGTTAATTGAAAATAATACTTCGTGAATAGCCGAAACCCGAAACCCAAAAATTCGAAAGACTTTTAATTCCTTTTTAGAACTAAGGTCGGCTCCATAACTAGAAAATAACGGAGTTTCAGGTTTAGAGAGGAAAGATGAAACTTCGTGTCAACATTAGGCTCCATCTAGGGATCTTGTTTCCTTGTGGGACGAGAAGAACATGTAGACCAAGTGCCTTCATTGGGTAAATGGAGTCAATAATTCAACTCTGTGAAACAGACTAGGAGAAAACTCTAAACAGGGTTTCAGGTTCTCAACGTTAACTTTGGAAACTCTTCAAAAACAAAACATCTGATGATCTCTAGTCAGGTTCTCAATAGATTTCATTTTCTGAAACTATCCTCATATTTGTGTAAGATAATCAAAACCAAATTAACCATTCTTCCAGGTTTCCCCTGATTTTGTTTGCGTCAAGGTAAAGTAATTTCGATGTGTCAAATTAGGGGATCCTAGAAGCCTATAATGTAAATCCAGCTGAAAGAATAAAAGTTACCAAAGCATCTTGTAATTCATGTATAACAGCCTTATCAGATATAGAGATATTGAGTCACTGCCAGCGAGCCTATTCAGTACCCTGGTGAAGTTATCAGACTTCCCATATTGAATTTCCTTTCACCACTTCATTGTTTTCCAGCATTTAAATGTCGAGATGAGGGCAATCAATATTATGAATTTCCTTTCTTCATCTCTTTAGACTAGATGGGGGAAATCAATATTGAATTACCTTTCACCATCTGTCTATATATATATATATATATATATATATATTATGAAGTGGGGGCAATCAATCAGTATGTAATATACTCGAAAGAATATCTACTTGAAATTTTAACAACAGAGGCATGTCAACTCACTTAAATAGCTCTGGGATTATCTCTTTTCTGGCATTCAAACATCATTGGCTTGAGGGGATATCTTAAGGGAAACTTCTTGATATCTTTTTAGGGAATTTCCTTGAGCAAAACCAATCAGTTTATTCCTGTTAGAAAGGCTAAGGAAGTTAGGATTAACCTAGACATACTTCCGGTTCAGCTAAAGTTAAAGAATTATAAATTCAACCTGTCCTCGTTTTGAAAGTTTGTTTGAGAGTTTCCATAGCCAAAGTAATACCTTTATTTTCTCGGGAAAATTATGAGAAAACATTCGGGGTCAGGCGAAAAGTAGGCTTTACCGTGGTTAAGGGAAAGGTAAGGGGTTTCAGATTTTCTGCTGAACAGATGATTGTTCTTAAAGGTTTTCTTAGTTAGATTTTATAACATTTCCTTAAGTTNTCCCCCCCCCCCCCCGGGCTTATATCATTTCTTTGTTTGAAAAAATCAGTGATAATATTAGCATCGATTGAACTACCAATTTATTCATTTGTATCTCTTAGGACAATTTATCTTGAATTTTCAGAGCAGAATTTCATACCTTGGTAGTTCTTGTATTTCCATCTGAAAAGACTTATTTATTTATTACCTTTTTAATTGGAAGGTACTTAATATAAATATCTGTGCATGTCACCTTTTTAGTATCTCTAGTCTCTTGGTTCATCAACAACTTTCCTGTGAATAAAAAAACATAATAATTGTCAGGAAATCTCATAAATCAAAAAGTTTTTCTCTTTTTTGTTTTTTTTTAACAAAATAGAAACTTACCGAAGGAAATGTAACTATAAAGAAATCATGAAAACAAACTGGTATGTACAATGAGAGTTCATATACACCTCACTGCATGAAGTGTTTAAAGTGTCGCCCATTTACATGGGCGTTAAGAATGTTCCCATCGAGATTTTCTAATAGAAAAAAAAAATTTCCCTCGGAAGATGACATCTTATATGGGTCAAACCAGATCGAATCAAACTTGCCATGTTTACCAACATCTTCTTTCCTGGCTTCCCATTTTAGGACTAGATCGCCAGGGAGGAATTCTCTATCTTTATCTTTTTGATCAAATAAGGCTTTCATATTATCCTGATATCTTTGTAACCTTTCATTTACTTCGGCCCTATTTTGTTGAACTTCAATCAACTGGTTTATCCTCCTGATAACGTCGTTGGGTTCTTCATTTGAATCTTGCTAGAGCTTCATTACTGGCAGAGCAAGATTTATTGGTAAAATGACGTCAGTGCCATATACCATCTGAAATGGGGAAATCCCAATTGACCTTTTGGTAATTATCATGTTAGCCCATAGAGCATATTTTAAATGGATATGCCATGCTTTCTTGTTTTCAGTCAAAACCTTTTTAATTATAGTAATCAAACTCTTATTAGATGATTCAGCTAGACCATTACCCTGTGGATAGTAAGTGGTGGAGTGTCCTAGCACGATATTATATTTTTGGCAAAAGCTTATCATGGCTATGGACTTAAATGCTTGTGCATTATTAGTGACTATCTTTTGGGGATAGCCAAACTTGGATAAAATATTTTCTTCTATAAAACTGATTACCACTGAGTTAGTTGCATTTATGGTGGGAATAGATTCCACCCATTTGGTGAAATAGTCTGTAGCACTTAGAATCCACTTGTGTTGAGCACTAGAGTGTGGATGAATCTCTCTGATGAAATCAAGACCCCATTGTTGAAATGGAGCTTCAGTTTTGACTGGAACTAAAGGTAAAGCTGGGACTTTCTGCTTGCCTATAAATAACTGACAAGGAATACAATTTCTGACTTTAGTGTTTACCTCTATGAATAACTTGGGCCAGTAATACCCGACTCTTAAGATTTTATAAGTTGTTGCTCACCAAGCATGATGTCCTCCACATACTCTGACATGGAATTCATCTATAACCCTTTCTGTTTCGGTCTCAACTAAGCATTTCAGCAAGAAACCGAGGGGGTCTTTCCAATACAATTTACCATCTATGATACAATATTTTATAGCGTGTAACTTCAGTGTCCTAGCTTTAGATGGGGTTAACTCACTGGGACATTTAAGAGTCAGTAGGTAAGAAACAATATCACGATACCAGACTGAAGTAGAGAACTTGTCTTGAATCTTAGTTGTGGGTGCAGTGACATCAATCTCATCTATCTCTAAAAAAAACCTCGTTCTCTTGTAGTTGATTTATCCCAAGTGTTCTTAAATTCGATTCGGGTAGCAATTTGGCCAAACCTTGACCTTTGATAATTTTAGTTGGTTTGACTTCCAGGTCGAACTCCTGAGTTTTAGCTAGCCACCTACCTCTTCTTCCATCGTTGTATGGCTGCACCAGTATATATTTAACAGAACTTGAAGGAACGTAAGCAATGATCTTTGAGTGCAACACGTAAGTTCTGAAAGCCTTGAGAGATTTTACCATTGCATAAGATTGTTTTTCCAATATGTCATATCTCAACTCAGTGTCTCTAAGACTTCTGCTAAAAAATGCAATAGGCCGCTCAAAACCTTCGTCATTTTTCTGTAACAGTTAACTGTGATAGTGTGTTCAGAGGCAAAAGAAAAAATCAAAAACTGCTTCATGTAATCTAAGCTTGCCAAAATTGGTGCTTCACTTATTACTCTCTTGATACATTGAAATGATGATTTGGTCTCATTTGTCCACTTCACCTCACTGTTCTTCTTGAGCATATTTGTAATCAATTTTATGATTTCATCAAAGTTAGGGATGAATCTTCTCAAGAAATTTATTTTTCCTAAAAAAACTGAATTTCTTTAACATATCTAGGAATATTTATAGTATCTATCACCTCAACCCTTTTTGGATTGATTTTGATTCCATCTCTAGACACTATATGACCCAAGAGCTTACCTTCTTGCATTGCGAAATGGGATTTCTTGGGATTAAGTGACAAACCAAATTTTTGACATTTCTCGAAAGTTTGTTTGAGGTGTGTTAGATGTTCTGCATCAGATTTAGAGAAAACAGTCAGGTCATCAATATAGATAATGACAAACTTATCTCGTTTGCCCACGAAAGCGATATCCATGGCTCGTTGGAAAGTTGTCCCTACATTCATTAAACCAAAAGGCATTTTGTCATACATAAAGGTACCCCAAGGGGTAGTGAATATAGTTTTTTATTTGTCATCTTGATGTACTGCAATTTGATTGTAACCTGAAAAACCATCAATCATGAACATTATGTTATCTCCAACTACTTTTTCTAAAACATGATCTATCTTAGGTAACGGATAATTGTCCTTAAGTGATGATCGATTCAGGTTTCTAAAATCTATGCACAGTTTGATTTCGCCGTTTTTCTTTCTTACTCGAACTAAATTGGCTACCCACTCAGATTATCTTAGTGGGACAATGATTTTAGCATCCAAGATTTTTTTGAATTCTTTTTCTATCACCGATAGTAACATAGGGTTAATCTGTCTGAGTTTTTGCCTAAAAGGTTTGACACCTTGTTTCAGAGGAATTTTATGTTCCATTATAGTAGTGTCATAAGTTCTCAATTCATCATAAGACCAAGAGAAAATGTCTTTATATTGTCTAAGCAACTCAGCATACTTACTTTTGATTTCAGGAGACAGGTACTTGGATAATTTCACCAACCTAGGATTTTCTTTGGTACCTATATTGTAATCCTCAACCTCCTCTGATTGAGGCTGTAAAGTGGACTTCAAAGGGATGTCATCATGATTAAATAACCTTTCTAAGGGAATCAAGCCCTTGGGGATTTGATTATTTTTCAAAACAAGCATACGATGGTTAGCAATTTTATCTTAGAACTCTTAGGGGTCTTCCCCTTCCTGCATGAAATGGGGTCATTCTGGTTTTCTTGGTCGGCATGCGTTTCGGAAAACTCATCTACCGTTTCTAAAAATTTGCGGAGTTGTTCATCATCTTCAAAAAAATTCCAATGTTGTATGTTATTCAGTATGGAAGGCCTATGTCTCATTTGTATATGGTACTTTAGTTTGAAAGCAGTGGGAGGTGTGAATGTTGAAGCTGCTTTGGCTAATGCATCTGCCTGTTGATTTTCTGATATTGGAATGTAGTGAATATTAACAGAGAAAAAAAAAAATTCGATTAGATCCCAAACACAATTTTGGTAAGACCTTAACCTAGGATGTTTGGCCTGGTACTGACGATTTACCTATTTCACAATTAACTCTACATCGCCAAAGACTTCCAAGTTTTTAATTTTCATTCTCCTAACAACTTCTAATCCTAACACTAAGGCTTCATACTCGCATACATTTTTAGTGTGGTCAATTTTCCACTGTAATCTATAAGAGAAAGGGGTAACGAATTGGTCATTGGGTGCCACAAAAAGCACTCCATCCCTTGCTCCAAAATAAGATGAAGCACCATCAAAAAACATTTTCCAAACACCAGTGCTATATACATCTTCTTTTATTTGTTCTTTTTCTTTTTTCTTTTCTGTACAACTCTCTTCTATACATGCATCAATATCATCATCAATAGATAAAATACAATTTCCTAAATCCTGATCAGCAATATAAACAGGATAGTTATTTGGGTTAAGTGGGTCACTTACCGTAAACGCTAACCTAGTTTCTTTGTACAAGCGTGTGAACTGTCCTCCGAAGACAGGAATTGTGGCATGCATCATGTCGAGTTGGAGGGATCCTCCAAGTTTGGCGCCCCAGGACCTAGATAAGAGCATGCCATACTTTGGGGGTATATCGGTGACAACCACATCCATTAGAATGCTTTTCGCAGGTATATGTGCAAGATTAATAACTAATTCTTTTATCATGCATATACACTTGAATTTTCTTGAATCAAATGAAAATAAATCTTCGTTAGGTCTGGTGATTTCAAGACCAAGTCTATCCATAATGGATTTAGGCATTACGTTCTGAGAGGCTCCAGAATCTAACATGAAATTATGGAGCAAGTGATCGTACACAGTCAGCGTGATATAGAAAGGGGCAATGGTGTCTCTAGCACCTTAGAAATGTGGGCCGAAAATTATGTTAGGCTTGTCATCTTCTAAATTTATAACATCGTCCTGACTTTCATTTTCTGAAAAACTAATTATTTTAGCAATTTGTTTTCTGTATAATGGGTTTTTTTCCAGTTCGACAAGAGGTATAGAGATTTTGATTTTATTGATTTCATTTTCCAGATTAAAACTTCCTATTGTTTTGTCGATCTTTGTGGTTTGGGTTTCTAGCCCTTTCTTTTCAAATTTATTTTGTTGTGATATTTTTGCTTTAGTTACAGGAACCTCTACTTTATGTGTGTTTACAGTTGGTGTGTCCACTGACTTTGTCTTGGTAGGCTATGTGTCAGCGGTTTTATTTTTCATAGTCTGCTTTTCAGCGGTTTTTGAAACTGCCTCGTCTATTTCACCCCTCGGCAGGATCTTTTTCACTAGGGTAGTTGTGAAACTCCTATTTCTAGGCCTTAGATTGTACTTTTGGTGGATTTCGGCCATTATATCATCTGTGATTCCCTGATAGGTTGAATCTTTCGTAATACTGTTGTTCTTGTTATTCCTGGATCTATGTTCTGTGTTTAAAGATTTTTCATAATCTTGTCTCGTTAGATAAGGTTGTAGACAGTCATCGCCAAGATTATTTATATCTTCCTCTAACTCCTCAAAATCTTCCACATCTTCTCCTCCTATAAATTTTTTGCTTTTAAAGGGGGCTTGGATTTTTTTATTCTCATTCTTAATTTGTCTTAGTTGATTTTGAGGGTTAGGATTTATTCTCAAATCCTTTATGGGAACATGCTCATTCTTTGCTTGATCTAGTTCCATTCTTGAGATTTTATTTGATAGTTCTTTGAGTATTCTCTCCATATCGTCCATTTTGTCTTTTGAAGATCTTCCTGATCCAGAGGGTCCCCCTTGTTCTATGTACCTTCTGGTTTCTTTGTTTCCAGATTCCAATTTGGTTTTTAGCTTTCCTGATGCCATCATGTTTGATTCAATTTCTAAAGCATCATCTTTCATTTTAGTGAGGTCTATTGATCTCCTCTCCCTCAATAACAGGGTGAAATCAGGGTCAAAATCTCCATCAAAAGTTACTTTCGTTGCAGGTTGGGAAGGTTTGACCTCGGCTAGAATTTTATTATATAATTTATTGAACCTTTGGGTAAACTCGAGAACTGATTCAGATTTTTTCTTTCTCAGAGCCCCAAATTCGGTTAGATAATAGAGATGGTCTTTCCTTTCTCCCCACTGTCTAATGAAATCATTTTCAAGCTCATCGTATGACCGTATAGATCCTGCTGTATAGATCTTCCTTATCAACATCTTTGGCCTGCTCTAGACCTTTATTTATTTCTTCTCTGATATTTTTCTCGGTATTTTCTAATTGGTTTTGCAACTAAACTATCATGTTATTACTCTGTTTCAGCCTTGTCCTCATACTGTCAACAGTGAATAGATTGGTTGTCACCAAAGATCCCATGGAGCTCGCTACCTCTGTAGCAAAATATTCTTCCTCCAAGTTATACCCATCTATCAACACTCTATGATTCTTTACCATAACACCTTCTCTCTGATGCATCTCCTGCTTCAACATAGCCTTCCTCTTTTTACTGAAAAGGTAATTAGAGGGAGGTATCTCATCTCTAGAGATAGGAGTAAGGTCACTATCATATATGGCTTGTATCTGGGGGATCCCAAAAGTGGACTGTAAAGGAGTCAAGGAAGTAATGGGACTACCCAGCTCTGTAGATTTTTTTTCCCCTGTTGTTTTGGGGGTATCAATATGAATAGTTGATGATGAAGGGGGAATCAATTTACTAGACTTGGGAGATGTTTCAAACCCTCTTTCTGTTTCTGCTCCTGGGTTCTCTGTCTCTGAGATTTCTACATTTTGTGAAGAAATTTCAATCTCCAGTGGATTTTCCTCGGTATTTTCTTTATTCTGCACCTCTTGTCCGAAACCCAAGGGAGTATCTTCTTGTGTTGGAGGAGGGGTTGTTGATTCTCCTTGCAATACCTTTGGTAAACCACTTCGCCTGTGTTTCTGGAAGGTCAAAAAATTGTTTTGCAAGTTAGGTGATAATGCATGTACCCTGTTTAATACCTCCTCATAGGTTCTGGCTCCTTTGAACATGTAATTGCAAGTTGATTTTTCATGTTCATACGCTTTCATGCTACAGTGAGCCATGTGACTTCCCACTATTTGATAAGGGTCGTGTTTGTTGTGTTCGAGATCTACCAACTTGACCTCTTCTAGTGTTGCAACTTCAACCTTGGAATGACCCAAGTTGAGTAGTGAAAACTTCCCAATCTGTACAGGGAAGACTTCTCGTTACTATCTGATAGGCTACCTCCCTACACACCAGTCTATCAGGAAGGAATTTCGAAAGTGCGTGAGGAGGAATTAAGCATCCAAAAACCCTGATATAGGAGAAATTCTCCTCAATAAACCAATCAGAAACCACCTTGAGTTTTACTATGAATGTCTCATAAATGCGAGGGGGTGTATAGCCATACAACATCTGATGCACAGGTATCACTACGAAATGACAGATTTTGTAAAACGAATCTTTATCATTTTCTTCCCACAGCTTAGAGGGATACTCATGAATGGGTTCAGTGCAGGTTGTGTTCCAACTCCAATTCATCAAGGGGAACAAATTCTTGAAACATATAGCATCCATAATGTATGTGGACATGTAAAAGGCTATTGGTCGGCCTTTGGATCTCGCGGTTTTATACTCTATAGCCTCCTTATCCAGGTTATCTGATATAATCTTATTCCAATTGAAATTGTAGCCTTCGACTGCTTCATGCAAAAGGGGCACCCATTATCCAGGGAAATGGGTAGGACTTTTCTTCCCGAAGAGTCTACATAGCATCAGAGCTACATAGGCCATGTACTCATTTAATGGGGTTGTGGAATAAACGCCATGGGAATTGGCCCTGAATTTTGCTGGGTGTCCCCACCAGTCTTTGATTATGCCAGAGTATGTTTGATCTTCCTTTGTGCATTCTTTCCTTTGAAATTCACTTACAAATTCTTTATTATAAATATATATAGAATTGGGATATAGTTTGTACATTACTTGTATATGCTCAGGTATGAAAGAGCCAACGACTACCCTTGGCTGTCTAAAATGCTCCTCGTTTGTTCTCTCTAAAGCCCAACTGATCATATCATTGTATGACATGAGTGGTAGGCATGTGGCTACTTTTTGAAGCTCGGACTCTGCTATGTCTCGGAGTTTGTTATCAGAATCATGGGGGAAATTCTTGATTTCGTAGTCCAAGGTTTCGAAAATTTGCCTCTAGGATTTGATTGAATCAATGGCATGTGGTGTAGTATCAGATATGGCATATCCCTCTGAGCTTGAGCTTTCAGCTGCTTCTTTTCTTTTATTAGGTGCATTTTTGGGTGCAATAATTTTCGTGCTAGAACAAAAACCTGTTTGCAGAGGAAAAATGTATAAGCCTGGCTAAACGCAACTCACTCCTGATTGTAAAAAATAAGAATGAAATTCGAAACACAAAACCTTTATTAACCTTCAACTCATCTTACAATGAGCATATTGATGCAGGCGATACGAATTTAATGTTTTAATGGGGAATATATGCCTGGAGATATGCATTTGTGTTAGAAATATCTCCATTTGTCTGTTATAGATACTACCACATATCGGCGATTTCAAAACATGGAGTTTCAAAAGGAATGATTTCAACAATTCCTGAAAAATGAAACGCGAAAAATCATTTTAATTATCATTAATCATGTTTATAACTAAATTAATATAGCTTTAGGCTTTTAAAAGACTTTCGCGATTTTGCATTTCGAAATTTCGACAATCGTGTCCCCAAGAGGTATGTCATAAGAAAACCCTGAATTGTGAAATCGCGATGGGATTTTGTAATGTCCCCCACCTCTTAGAGAGATGATGAGGAGACTCAGTGGCCTAGGCACCCCCACTAGGTCATAGTCTCACACTGAGGGGGGGAAAAGTCAAGAAGTTAAAAGTTATATTTTTAAGTTGACTTAAGAAAGGAAAAGGATAAAGGAGTAAAAGATAACTCAACAGAAGAATAGAAGATTAACCCTGGGAGTTAACCTAACTCAACAGAGAATTAGAAGGAAAAGTGTAAGTAAGAGGCTAGGGTGCACCTATTACTCATTCTGGTTTTGGATTAGCATTTGCTATTTCTCTTGAGCATTCAGTTTGGGGGTTTTACTGTACAAACCCTTGTGAGAAACTTAGTGGTGAAATATCCACTCACCTTGTTCCGTAGCTTGGTCTCGGGGATGAAAGACTCCTCCACACCATTCTAGTCTCAGCCCATCTCCATCTAGCACTTCAGAAGGTAGCAGGTCGTATTGTTCTTGTGTTTCTAGCAAGGGTGCACCATCATCTAGAGGGAGGTTCGATCCAGCTTATCCTGAGGGCCTGGGGCTATTCCGACAGTTGGGTTTTGTTTGTATGGGCAGGACCATCAGTTTGAGGGATTTTCTGGAGGGTTATCATCATTCTACATTTGTCTGCAAATTGGGACGTCTTGGAGCCATAGGGGACGTCCTATGATTCAGTAAAACTCAGATCTAGGGAGATCTGCTTGAGATCTGAATTCAAAACTTCTCCCATGGGATTCTCATAGCCCAATCTATATTCTTGGAGAGTTTCAGAGAATTTGGAGGCCTCCTTCATCAGGGCCAAACCAACTATGGTTTCAGTCATCCAGTAGGGCACACCATTCAGGGAGGAATTCAGATCTATGGGGTTTGAGAGTGGATTTGGGAATTTGGACATCTGGGTTGTCCTTACAGTTTCCTGATCTATCATTTGGCATATTTCTCGGGATGATTGGACACTTTTGGTAGCAGGGCATAATTATTGAGGGCTTCAGCATTCTAGCAGGACGTGGCACTTTCTAGCTTGGAGGTTGAGTATTAGTATGCCTCAGATCTGTTTGATTCAGTCTTCATTGTATATCCAGCCTTTGGAGGCTTATTTTGTATTGTTGGGAGCATTTTTTAGTAGCTCATATCTATTGCTTGTACGGCCATCTGAGTTTTATGCCAAATCGGCCATCTATTGTATTGATCTTACATTGCTCATAATAAAAAGGTCATATCTTTGCTTGTGCTTCTACATCTTGAATATATTGTGATCTCCATGTGTTGATGAATCTTGTATAAATTAGTAGTAGTTAGTGATTCCAAGAAAGAATTTGGCTTGGGATCATTACAGTGGTGTCAAAGCAATGATCCTCCAAGCCTGTGGAGAGATCGGCGTATGCAGAGGTACAGTGGAACTGTTATGGGTCGGAGGAATAAAAACAATAGTGAAACAGAGGCAGAAATGGAAGGGTCAGGGGATGACCATGAGCCTCAGGGCTTGGCTCTATTAGTAGACGAATTTGGTAAGTTCCAACAAAACATGAACCGCATAGAAATCACATTGGTCTGACAGTTGGATGAGTATCAGGAAACCAACAGAAGGGGACAGGCTGAAATCTCTGAAACCTTGAAGAAAGTTGATGAGAATCTACAGAAATGAACGAGAACCAAACTAGGATAACGAACCTTCTGATGAAAGTGACCCATCGAGGCAAGGATCCTGATATGTATGGGATTAAGGAGGCTGGGGGTTCCGGTGGAACCCATGAGGAAGCCAGATATAACCCGGAGAAAGAACCGGGATCTGAAGGAAGTCTAGGAGGTGGCACATTCCATGGACAGATGGGTAGCAGGGCCAATCATAGGCCATACATGCAAGTGTTCACAGATGAACAGCTAGGTTGACACTCAGATAGTAGAGCTAACCCTAGACCATACATGCCCACATTCACTGATGAGCAAGGGCAACAGGATCAGGTTGAAGATTTTGTGGAGCAATTAGCCAGGAGTACCAGGGAATACTACAGCCTGGATATGAAAGCTCAAAGATAGATGTCCCTAGACCAGTATTGTCAATTCAGGTTTAGAAACCAGCCTAGGATGAACCATAGAAGTAGCTTTGAGTTTGAGCGAAGGGAAGGGAAGATAGAGATTCCATACTTTGATGGTACGGCTAAGATGACAGCACAAGCATGGGTGCAGAAGATGGATACTTACCTGCAGCTTAACCCCATGAGAGAGATGGAATCCATCAAGTTTGCCACCATATACTTGGATGGCAAGGCCCACGACTGGTGGTACCATGGGCTCACCACACTCGGCCACAACCAAATTGTATCCTATACATAATTCACTCAGAGGTTGATTGATAGATTTGATCTAGGAGATCCTGAGTTACATTTCTGAGAGCTCACCCAACTCAAGAAAACAGGTACGGCTTAGGCATACATTGATGAGTTCCAGAGGTTGGCAGTGATGGTGCAATATATGTCCCTAACCAGGCTCATGATGTTCTTTATAGAAGGATTGATGGAACCCTTGAAGGGTTGGGTTAAGGCCTTCAAGCCTACCAGCCTACAGGAAGCCATTTGGAAGACAAGGGATCTGGGTCCAACTGCTAAACCAAAATTCATACCCAGACCACCTCTTAACAATGGTGGAAGAGATCAAAG
>ML797390.1:8558-20309 GCA_009831015.1 Picea engelmannii
AAATACATGCATGAAATTCCTAGCATATCATCTAAGAGCTCAAAGACATTACATAGATCTACTATACAAAGCTGAAGAAGACCAACAAAACAACTTATTGGGCTAATACCCACAAGAGATAGAAAGTTTCCTCAGAAGATTATAAAAGCCATGTTTTATGAGGTGATATGGTCTAGGGATGTCCAGTCACAGTAAGACCAAGGGCAGGTATTGTCTTTGGGCTCCTTTGTAGGAGGTGAGTTGTACCCGTCATGGATGCATTTTTTCCAAGCCCTTGATTGCCTTTGTTTTTATTTTATTGCTTTTCTTTCCTTTTTATTTCAAGGTCTGACCAGAGGACACTACCTTGGCATAGTGACCAGAGCTGACAGTGTTACCCATTGGTATCTTCACAGAAATGATAAGGCTGTCTCGTGATGAGGCCCCCTTTCCCTTGGCCATGCAACCAAAGGTCACTGCCCTTGCATGGTGACCAGATAGTTGCAATGTCATACTGCTGGATACCTATGAACATAATGGGTCGGATCGCGATGAGACCTCCCATCCTCTTGGTTAGGTCTTGTTTTCTTATTTTTCTTAGGGTCCCTTCAGTTTCTTATCGAGAGGCCCTTTACTGCCTTCTCGGGGATCCCCTGGGCGAAGCATCTCTAGGTTTTATTTCTTATGGCTTTTATCTTTTACCAGTTGCTTTTACCCCCTGGGCCTTTAGACCCTTCTTCCCACAAGACAAAGTGTAACCCTCAAAGGTCATCCTAATGGCCGGACTAGGGGAATGGGATAGATGTGCGGGATATAAGATGAAAAATGATAGTATGGTGGGAGCGGATGATGGCTCTGCAAATCCCCTTTGGTGGCTAACCAAAACCCACGAATACAAGCTTGCTAAGTCACCCCATCAATCACTCCAACAATGGTCAAGTGGATTAGTGTAAGATCCAAGCAATCATCATAAATGAAAGGAACCTAATGCATATACAAGAAGGTTATAACGATCAAACATGACACATACCATGATACCTTGGACCAATTACCTCATGGAGCAAGAGTCCTCTCTGATGCAAGTCCAAGCCGGTGGTGATGGAAACTGCTGCTGCTAACAGGACAAATCTGTCGAAGAAGAAGAAAGATGGGCCCTCCAGGGCCACGCTCAGGTCAATCCTGCTCTCGGTACTCCATTTCTAGGACCTGTGGGCCTCGAGACATGATCTCCTAGTTATCCCTAGATATCGGGGATAACAGTGTCAAGTAGGTTTACAAAACTAAACTCAATGAAAAAGGGCAGATTGAAAAACACAAGGCAAGACTTGTTGCCAAAGGATTCTCACAAAAACCAGGTACTGATTATGGTGAAAATTTTTCTCCAGTAGCAAGAATAGACACTGTAAGGACTCTATTGGCCATAGCAGCCCAACACAAATGGCAAGTATACTAGATGGATGTCAAGTCCACTTTCCTGAATGGTTTCTTAGAAGAAGAAGTTTATGTCGATCAGCCACCTGGATTTGAAGTCCAAGAGCAGCCAGCCAAAGTATATCGGTTGAAGAAATCCTTGTATGGATTGAAGCAAGCTCCAAGATCTTGGTACAGCAGAATTGACACTTACCTGATCAAAAGTGGTTTCAGCAGAAGCCAAAATGAGCCAACTCTTTACACCAAAACAGATCAGCACAGTAAAATTTTGATTGTATGTTTATATGTTGATGACATGATATATACTAGAAATCTTGAGTTAACCAGTTTTAAACATGCCATGCAATCTGAGTTTGAGATGACAGATCTTGGCATAATGAAATATTTTTGGGGGATTGAGGTTGATCAATCAAGCAAAGGAATTTTTGTCTGTCAGAAAAAGTATGCAGCAGACATCATCAAAAGATTCTGCATGGAAGAATGCAATCCAGCAGAAACCCCTATACCCCTAGGCACAAAATGGACCAAGAAAGATGAAGTCCCTATAGTGGACCCTACCCTGTACAAAATTTTAGTAGGCAGTTTGTTGTATCTTACGACAACTAGGCCTGATATTATGTATGCAACCATCCTTGTTTCCAGATTCATGGAATCCCCCAAAGATTCTCACTATAAGATGGCGAAATGGATTTTGAGATATGTTACAGGACTCTCAATTTTGGCTTATGGTACACTCAATCTGATGATAATCATCTCTCTGGTTACACAGACAGTGATTTTGCAGGCAGCCTAGATGACAGGAAAAGCACCTCAGGACATGTTTTTCACCCGGGCATGAACCTAATTTCATGGGCATCAAAGAAGCAGCCATTTGTATCAATATCTTTTGTAGAGGCAGAGTATGTCATTGCTACCTCAGCTTCATGTCAAGCTATGTGGTTGAGAAGAATATTGAAAGATATGTCACATACAGAAAAGGATCCAACTCCTATCTTCTGTGACAACACCTCAGCAATTGCTCTATCCAAAAATCATGTGTTTCACAAGAAAATCAAACACATTGACACTCGCTTTCACTTCATCCATGAGCTAGTCAATAATGGTGATATTGCACTTCAATTATGTGGATCTCGAGATCAACTTGCAGATATCTTCACAAAGCCACTGGGAAAATCCGTTTTTGATTTTCAGAGACAGCACTTGGGCATCATCAGTGATGATGTTTGTAACTGTTGAGTTTAAGAGGGAGTGTTAAATATAATGTAGCCTCAACAGTCTGACTGTACACTGCCAGCTATCTTGGCCAGTTGTACTATCATTTCTTGATGTTCTTGATTTTCTTGAGCCTATTTAGCTCAACTATTTTCCCTTTTCTCATAGTACTCTTTTCTTCATATACCTAATATATTGAATACTATTTCTGCTCTTTCTATGTATTCTCTGCTTCTCACTTTATCAAATCTTGACTTAATCAAAGGAAACATTCCAACACCATCTCAATTGTCTTGGTTTGATTTATGTTGAGGCATTTCTACAGGTATATTCACAACAATTGCCTTTCTTTATTCTTCTCTTTCTTTCATAAACCCAAATTTGGAATGCCACAAGTCACATTTTAATTTGCTTTAGATCATTCATACAACCATTACGGAAATCCAACCATTATGGAAAGCCAAAACACATGGAGAACAGAGCATATATTCAAGAATATATACTATATATATTGTCTGGCTAGTCACCAGTTATGCAAATTTATGCCAAGATTAATTGCTTTGATGATAACAAAGTTTCACATGTAGTTATTTAACATCTCTAGAATTCCTAGGTAGGGGATAGCTACTTTGCATCTATTTCCTTTATTTTTGTTGCTTTGGATCCATTGCATTTTTAGTTGAATCAACATACTCCTAATAGTGTTCGGGGAGTAAAAGACACCATTATATTTTGTTTTTTTTAGGACTTTGACAATCCAGTCATTGTTATCTTTGATATATAGCAAAGAGATTTTTGAGATGTCCACTATACATTGGGTGTGTCCTCTGTTTTGAGCTCAATGGATAGCTTTGTTGATGTGATTATTATGGTAAACCGTTCTTCCTAAAGACCCTTCAGAGGTGGTCCAGCTGTTGGTTTAAGTGTCCAGGGTCACATATCCTTGCAACTCAGGTAGAGTTGTTGGTTTAGGTGTCCAGGGTCACATATCATTGCAACTCATGTAGTAAGGGTTTTAACAATGCATGCTTTCTGAGTTGGGTGATGGTGTGAGTTAGCATCTATGTATTTATTGGTGTGGATTTTTTCCCTGAGAAGTACATCCAGGAAGAGTAGTTGGTTGTCCTTCTCTATCTCAATGGTGAATTTGATGTGCTTTGAGAGGCTCTTGAGGCATGTCAATCTCTTCCAACCTCTCTCTTCCATGTCTTCATTTTGCAGAGATCCTTATTCTTAAGCTGACCATTTGCCATAGAAAAATCCTCATCCCCTAAAATCTACTAATAAACATGTGCTTGGCTTCAATTTTTTTTATAAATCCATGTTCTTTCCTTCCCTTATGATGAGAAAAAATTTATGCTTCTTTCCTTCCCTAATGATGAGCAGAGAGTATGCTTGAAATCTCATTCTTAAGCTGACCATTTACCATAGCAAAATCCTCATCCCCTAAAATCTACTAATAAACCTCTGCTTCGCTTCAATCTTTTTTATAAATTCATGCTTCTTTCCTTCCCTGATGATGAGCAGAGAGTATGCTTGAAATCTCATTCTTAAGCTGACCATTTACCATAGAAAAATCCTCATCCCCTAAAATCTACTAATAAACCTCTGCTTCGCTTCAATCTTTTTTATAAATTCATGCTTCTTTACTTCCTTGATGATGAGCACAGAGTATGCTTTAAATCTCATTCTTAAGCTGACCATTTACCATAGCAAAATCCTCATCCCCTGAAGTCTACTAATAAATCTCTGCTTCGCTTCAATCTTTTTTATAAATTCATGCTTCTTTCCTTCCCTGATGATGAGCATAGAGTATGCTTGAAATCTCATTCTTAAGCTGACCATTTACCATAGCAAAATCCTCATCCCCTAAAATCTACTAATAAACCTCTGCTCCGCTTTAATCTTTTTTATAAATTCATGCTTCTTTCCTTCCCTGATGATGAGCACAGAGTATGCTTGAAATGTCATAAAACAAATGCATAATGTGGTTTTGAGTCCAACAACAAAATGGATGAGGTTATTTTATGTTTTTACGTTATTCAACACAAGTCATGGCTGTACATTGGTTTCTTGACCCTTTAATTTGAATTTAGAAACAATTGTCTCAACAAATATAATATGAACTTGATTTTTCTTTGAATATATTCCTTAGATAACAAATATAGTCTGAACTTGATTTTTTTTTCGAATATATTCCTTAGATCACAAATGTACTCTTTGTGAGATTTTACTTTTTTTTATTTGATTCAATGTTAATCATCATCTCTATGATTGTACATTACTATGGATGACTTTCAATGTTAATCATCATCTCTATGATTGTAAATTACTATGGATGACTTTCAATAAGTATTTATATAGTATTTTATTCTGAGGGAAGAGATGATGCTTTTTTCTTCTTCTTTCTTCTTTAGTTGTGCAAAATGATGAAACAAATCATTTCAAACATGTGCAACATAAATATACATTAATCATCCTGAAGAGAGAACTTTACTTTTTGGTTGTGCAAAATGATAAAACAAATAATTTCAAACATGTATGACATAAATCTACATATTTTTGTGAAGGGGAAACTTAGAAGAATGTGCTTAAACGTGTATAATTAATTTCATGAGACGGTTGTTTGTCCAACAATGTAGTCATTTGGTCCATGATGATCAATTTGGATGAACAATGTAATCACTTTGTCCCCATGACTATCAAGTGCAGAATGTGTATCTCAGGAAAACATACTTTTGTGAAAGGACAACCTATAAGAAATCTCTCTCTTACACTCACTAATAGAAAAGACTACCCTAAAATAGGTCAAAATAAATAAATATATTGCAAAATGACTCTCAACCCCCATATCTCTAATTTGGTCCATTGTTATGTATTCAATCTCTAATAAGCAAAAACAAGTTTATTGGACAATTGTATGCATTTCAATGATTAAACTATAAAAACGTAGAGATGTATTTGACATGGGAAAAAACAACAAAAATGGTCTTCTTTGACTTGTGATACAAAAATTTGTTTTTGTTATACTTTAAAAGACAAGAAACATTTTAAAACGTGATTAGCCTAGGCCAAGAAACATGATCACTAATCATAACTTAAAGGGAAGGCAAATGTAAATGTTCTAAGGCAAATTTGTGAGAAAAAATTGGTGGTGTTTTCCAGTCCATAAATTCTTATTGAATGATCACTTGTAATTGATTTTATGACATTTTTGTTCGCCCAATAATGTATTCCCCACATGGCCTCATAATAAAAACAAGCAAGTATCATGAAGATATAATGTTTTTTTTTTCTTTCCTTTTTGGTTGTGCAAAATGATGGAACAAATAATTTCAAACAAGTGCAACATAAATCTACATTAATCAAGTATAATGAAGAGATACTTATTTTTTTCCTTTCCTTTTTGGTTGTACAAAATGATAAAAAAAAAAAAATCAAACATGTATCACATAATGAGACTGTTGTTTGTCCAACAATGTATTCATTTGGCCCATAATGATTAAGTTGGCAGAACAATATAATCACTTTGTCCCCATGACGATCAAGTGCATACTATGTATCTCAAGAAAGCATATTTTTGTGAAAGGACAACCTATAAGAAATCTCTCTCTTGCACTCACGAATAGAAAAGACTACCCAAAAGTACATGTCAAAATAAATAAATAAATTGCAAAATGGCTCTCAACCCCCATATCTTTAATATGGTCATTTGTTATGTATTCTATCTCTAATAAGCAAAAACACGTCTATTGGACAATTATATGCATTTCAATGATTTCAAATATGATTAAATTGTAAAAGCATAGATTTGTATTTGACATGGGAAAACAACAAAAAATGCCTTCTTTGACTTGTGATTAAAAAAAATGTTTTTGTTATACTTTAAAACACAAGAAAATATTAAAACATGATTAGCCTAGGCTAGGAAACACGATCACTAATCATTATGTAAAACAAGTTGGCCTCAAAAGGAAATTATACATAAAACCAAGAAAAGAATTTATATCCTTGCTCTTAGTTGACTTATAAGACACTTGTATGCAAGAGGACTAACATAGTAATCACATAACCAAATTAAGTAATAATTATGGTGGCACTATGGATGAACATTATTTTATGTATTTTGTTCTTCAATCATGAAGGATGAACTATTCTTGATATTTCTAGCCAAAACTTCTCATTCATGTCCAAACCTATCTTGGATTTTGTTTGGAAGTGTCCAACCGAAGAAGTGTAAGCGTTGTGCCAACACAAATTCAAAAATCACCATTTCCCAGTACATCTTTGGGCATTCTTCTACCCAAACCAAATGGAACTACCCCAAATTCATGGCCTCTAACATCCACATAACTAGTTCCCATGAACCTTTTCATCCTCGCATGACATCAAATCCCTTCCAATTTCCTAAGAATTCACAATAACACCAACCTTGTCAAGGATTTCAAAAAATGAGTCTATATATTAGTGTAGAATCAAAATGGGAACTAGAGGATAAAGACTTAAGGTTTCCTTCACCATTGCTTATAGATAAGGGAGATGGTGTAAGTCAAACTTGCGTACCTTTCAATTCATCCCTACCACTTTCTCCATTTCTTATTGGGTTTTTTCCTCAGTAGATGCTTTCTCAATAATTTTGGCATGGCCCACTCCAAGGCCATTCAGGTTTTGTTCGATATAGCATGCAACATGTTCTAGGTGATACCATATGATTGAATGAAAACTTAAGCTTATGGGCCTTCGCAATTGTCTCCAACAATGTCCACGAGCAGAAAAAAATCCCATCTATGGAATCAAATAACATATTTTTTTGCAAGCCCCTGGGGGGCAGCTCAATTGGCAAGTGTCATGCTATGAAGTGTTATGTTCGATGAGGTTCCGAGTTCAAATCCCCCTGACTTACCCATGCCTGCAGAAGAGGCATATGTATGGAACCTGGAGGTTATAGTGGTAGCGGTCGAAATCGACCCCGTGTCACGCAAGTACGAGACCGCCCAGTTGTCGATTCCGCTAGATACAAAAATAAATAAATAAATATTTTTTTGCAAAAGTATTGCAGGTATTTTGAAAGACACGTGATCATATGCAATGGGTAGAAGAGATTATTCTAGTTAGAATGCAACCCAAGCTCATAGACATGAGGGGTCCCTATCTACGAGACCTAAATTTGACTCTTCAATTTATTAATTATGTGGATTTTCATGCAAAGTATTCATGTTTAATTTAATTAAATAGAGTAATAAGAAAATATGACCTAAATGAAATTAGATTTGGGAAATGTAACACCCTTTTTTAATGAAAACGAGTTTCTTTTTTATTTTTGACGTAAAGTTTTGTTCCAAGTTACTTGATTTTTTTGAAATTTCGATAATATGGGTCATTTAAAATAAGAAAATATCCCTAAGAATAAAGTTTGATGGTCAAAGTACTCATCAATTAAGGGAACTATAACAATTTTCAAAATTCATATAGAGAAAAATTTTCCAAAAAAAAGGTTGAATATATATATATATATTACTTCCTGGAAAAAAAATCTCAACTTCCATTAAATAAAAAAGAAGGTGCATTCCAAAGTCGCAAAAGTGCATACAAAAACATGATGTTTCCAAACTATGAATCTGTTAAAAAAAGAGCAGGACCCGAACCAAGGCAATATTTTTCAAAAATTGAAGCTGTTCAAAAATCTCTTTCTACTATATCCTAAGCCATCCCAAAAAATCTAAGTTCATAAAGTTGTAAGGCTACATCTAAAAAAAACTCTCTTTTGATCTGGAGATCAAGATCCCCTCCAATAATTCCTCTAGCACCAATGCATTTTCATTCACCACAAGGGAATCTTTAGATAAAGTATTCGATGACCTGTTTAATTCTCTATATATGTGCTTGAATTAGATATCACTAAAGAGCACAAAGATTATTCTCAACTTTTGACCAAATTGCAATAAGTTCAGGTGAGTCAATTGCACAAAATCCATCACTGTCACATTTTTCTTACAACAGTTCTTAATAGTGAAAAAAAACAAAAATTTCAACAATGTTATTGGTTTCTGACCCCAAGTTTGCTTTTTCATAAATACAATGTGAATAAAAAAAATCAAGATGAATCCCAAACCACACTTATAGTTTGGGCCTTGACATGCTTTATCAAAGAAAACCCAAGGGATCCGCTTTTTTATAAAAACATTTTTCACCTTTTGACTATTCTTTAATGCAGGAGAAACCTTGTAGTGCTAAAGAAGAGCCAACACCTACTGAGACACTTTGACAGTTGGAAAATCTTTGTCCTAAAAAAGACAATAATTTTGCACCAGCTAATTTTCCTACGAATCTATAATTGGAATAATTTTACATGCCTTTAATAAACAATCTGAATAAAACTCTTTAAAGAAATCTGTCACTTTGTCCCTTTAGCACATATTTCCCACCCCCAATTGTCTTCCAACCTCCAACCGAACCTGATGGGAGAACGTGCAATCCAGGAAGAGATGAAAATTTGTCTCCTTTGCTTCTTTGCATAGATAATAATATTATGACCCCTGCTTTCCTCGTTGCAAAAGTCGATCGCATGTAATAACCTTCTCCTTAAGAACCAATCAGAAAAACATAATACCTTTCGGAGGCCCTTTAATTTTCCATATTTTTTTGTACCACCAGAGGATATTTCCATCACCAATTCCCATCATATCTTGGTATCCTAATTTTGATGAATACTGACCACTCAAGAGTTTGATATACCATGCAAGTTTATCATCATTACCTTTATAGCTCTGATGTAAAGCAAGACCAAGTTTGATTCCAATCAACATCCAATCCCAGATCCATCGTCAAAGACCATCCTTGAGTCCAGATAGGTGTCGATATAATTTGAAGGACATGGGGTTGGCATTTGATCCACCTACATGTGCACATGTAATGCGATCGTTTACTATAATCTCTTTGGGTGCAACCACATGTCTGATCGCTACCTCAAGGTGTCCCCATGGCTCCAAGAAAGACCTCACGAGAATTGAACCTTGCCCACTAGTGAAAAACCTTGAATATATATATATATCCCTGTAACAATGTTAAGGGAAAACCCCCATGTACTTCCTCTCATTTCGAGGATGGTACCCATGGTAAACCCTAGATTCTTCAAGGCTCGAAGTTGTTATAATAATATACTCATAATGAATTCAACATGTCACTTTACAAGAATAGAACCTGGGTGGGGAGGCTAACACTCCATCCCACAACCACTCAGGCTAGACCCAATTCTCTCTCTCTCTCTCTCTCTCTCTCTCTCACACACACACACACACATAATTGACTAAGATTTTCATTATAAATTTCAATATGATATTTATTAAGCACTAAGGATAAATTATAATAGGAGGTTGATTTTATTACATCAATAATACACCCATGGCATGTCCAAAGGTATCCACTTTGATTTAGAAGGTTTTCTAAAAAATATCCACCTTGGGATCTCGATATGCTTTATTCAAGAGTACCATTCTCCATTTTTTCTTTGGTTTAACATGAATAACAAGGAAAACTATGTTAAGCCTCTTACTAGTATTTGTACTTCAATCAGTGAAATAAGTACCAAAGGTGATGGATCTTTATGCATTTCCATTGAGTATGACTAATCATATTTGACAATTATGTATTGGTTTAGGCGCCATCATAGATTACATTGCAACCTCACATACGAAGGTTTCCAAAAATCACACCACACAGCAATGGAATGGGCTTGAATTATATTTCACCAATTCAATTTGATGAGATAATGGACTTTATCTTTTATTTATGTGTGCATATTGTTAGAATTCATAGGTGTTGGATTACTAAGAGGGGGGCTGAATCAGTAATAGAGAAATTTAATCATTTTAACCATATAATGCAAGTGTTATATCAGTGTAACATTATCATCCAATAATTGCAGAGTAAATAAACAATGAACAAATGAGCAATCATACACATACACAGTACACCAATGTTTTTACGTGGAAACCCAAAGCGAGAGAAAACCATGGAATGTTTTTTCTTATATGTCTTGAAGAATTACATTCATTGGAAGCACTAGCTTCTTTTGTTTTCCAGCTGCAACTGGATGGAGGCTCTAACCCCCTAGTTTCTCAAGCTACAACCTGAGGGAAGCTCCAACTCCTCAATTCTCTGGCTACAACCAGAAGGACGCTACAACCCTCTAAGTTCTTCTGCTACAACTAGAAGGTGGCTACAACCACCTATCCTTGCCCCATCCAACTGACCTAACGTAGAAGTAGAATGATGGAACCACTGTCACACTATCATTGTGAGATATACTGTTGTAAACCTGTACCAATCAACCTGCACCAAACAACCTGTACCAATTGTTAAATTATGAGCTTGATTTCTTATGCGAATTAATTCTTTTATTTTCTTCAATACTTTGATTCCAGCTTAATATATTTTAACAATTCCAAATCATAATCAAATAGTAATAATTATGTAGACAAGTAAACATGCATATCAACAACACATATACCCTGGGGAAACCCTATACAGGGAGAAAAACCCCAACAAACAATATTCCTTTATTGCATTAATAATGTAATATCTCTTACAAATATCCACCATGAATGTTCTTCTCTCAAAGAGCTTGCCAAGATGACTCTGACCTGACAAAGACTTAAAAGACCTTGCTGAAATACACCTATGATATGTTTCCTCTTTATCACTGATATGCTCCTCTATTGCTTCACCCTCAACCTGCATATGAAAAATGTGTTTCAAAACTGTGTTGCAGAACTGTATTAAAGAGAGGGTTCGACCTCTTCTTATATATGTTGAAGAGGGGAAGAGGGGAAGCTCAAAATAGTAACCTGAATGCATGCTTTAGTCATAACTCAGCTTCATACTTTAGTTCAAACTTAGAACTAGACTTGAGATTGGTTACAACTCAACATTACACTTTAGCTCGAACTTAGAACTAGACTTGAGATTGGTTACAAATCAGCATTACACTTTAGTTTGAACTTAGAACTAGACTTGAGATTGGTTACAACTCAGCATTACACTTTAGTTCAAACTTAGAACTAGACTTGAGACTGACATGCTTTAGTTCGAACTTAGAACTAGACTTAAGACTTTAGTTGCAACTCAACA
>ML797390.1:26505-85183 GCA_009831015.1 Picea engelmannii
CCAACATCATCAACTATACACCTCATGTATGTGCCAACTCATCAACTACTTGTCTCAACCATGTACCCAACATGTACCTCAACCAAAATCCCTCATCAATTTCATCATCCAAATATGATTTGTAACTCTATAATAGACCTTGTGTATAATATCACACACCTAAAAACCTTCCTTAACTTTAACAACAAGAGACTAGCATTTTCATCAAACTTTACTTTAGTCTCACATGACTAATTTTGGATTAATCAAAAACCCTAACTTGCAATAATCATAACTATGTACATATAATGAACAAAGATATGGAAATAGTACACAATGTTCTTCAGTGTCTTTTATGCAATTCGTCTAGACTTCACTACTTGGAACCTCTCAGAAAAGGAGTTATAGGAAAAATGACATACCTTGTTGAATTCTGAATTATTCTAGAGATCGAACTTGCAGAGCGTGCCCCACATAGAATATTTGTTGTATGGATCGTAAAATGGTAAACATAATACTACAGAATGTACTCTAACCAATACATTGGTCTTAGTGAATTTTGATCGGTTATGAAGAAGTTATGACTTTTTTATCTGAAACACATGTTTTAGACTAGTTTCAGGACTAGCCACAAACCCTATTTTTCACGGCATGTAATTCCAAAAATAAAACGACCCACAAGCTAAAATTTGTATCACAACTACTTGGATATGTTTCCTCAATGTCCTCCCAATTTCACAGTCTAAATCATTCTAGAAAAAAATTTATGGTGAAAATCGTGAGTTGACCTGTAAATAACATACCTTAGAAAGCATCATCAAAAGAATTTATCCTCCCTTGAATTTCGGCCTTCTTTACTTCACCTTCCCTCTGAAATTCGGCTTAGATATCCTTTGGTTACCTCAGTCACTTGTAGATATTCAATATGCTCAAGTGTGATTAAAATGAGAGAGCCTTGCCTCTTATTTATACTTTCATGTAGCTTCCTCAAGGGGTTNCCTTTTAACCATCTTAACCCACTTTCCTTATTTTAGGGTTAACCCACTTCTAACCACTTGTCAACTTAGTAATTTCTCCATTAACTTTATTATTTAAATAATTTATTTTGTATTCACTTTGACTTATAGTACACTCATCACTTCACTTTATTATTTACCTTCTAAAATCTCTTAAACCATTTTGACTACTTTGACCTTTTGGGGCTTCTAGATGACTCATGAGGGTTCTCCAACTTCGCATGCCCATAACTCTCTAACCATGAGGAGTTATGTGATGTTACACATACCAGTGGAAATGGAATGACATGTACTATCCATATAGAATATTCTTACCTGCAAATATATCAAAACTCATACCATTCTCCATCAAACAAACTTGGCTCCATTACCAAAACCTTTCTCCAACTTCACATAGCCATAACTCTCTAATCGTGAGGAGTTATGTGACGTTACATATACCACCAGAAATGACATGACATGTACTATCCATCTACAATAGTCTTACCTAAAAATATATCAAAACTCATACCATTATTCATCAAACAAACTTGGGTCCATTACCCAAACCATTGTGCTACCAGAATTCGCTACCGGACTTTCTTCAAGGGTTGACATCAATGAAAACCAACCCAATTAATCAACAATAGGTTCATTGTAGAAAAAAATGAATATAGGATTTGGTGGTGTCTAACATAGAATAAAAAATGTATATTCATCACAATGCACCAAATTTTCTCACTATATGAGCTCATATTTATATTTGAGTATCACATTGGTTTTCCATAAGTTAGGGTTGATCTAGTCAACCTTGATCACTCAAGACAATCCTAGTTGATTAGTTGACCATGGTTCTTGTGCCACTGGGAGCATAATGTGTTTGTCAACTAGTTGATATGCACATAGTTGATCCCAACTGACTCGGTTGGGAACACTCAGTGGGTTATCTCACTAATATACTTCAAGTGGATTTACACATTCCAACATTCCCCTTTAAATACAACATGGATGATCAATGGGTGGAATTAACACAACACCCCTTGTAATCACAACGTCTTGAAGCCCAAGAATAGACCAAGATTTAAGAAACTTCATTGGATTCATAAAAATATCAATAACCTGATCATCTATCATGCGATTAACAAGAGACACTAAATTCTCCAGTACCAACTGCCTAAGGTTATGAGCCACTTTTATTGCACTTTGATTTGTCACAATATACTATAGTCAATTCCTTGTGAGGAAATCCTAGCTCACCCATCAAGTTGTGAATCCATAGAGTCTTAGTTCAAGCATTCACTACACCCTTGTATTTAGTTTTAGTAATCGATAATGAGATAATCCACTACATCTTATACAACCAAACAATTGGGCGGCTTACAAGATGAAACATATACCTAGAAGTCAACTTCTAGTTATCTCCATTATCATCACAATTAGAATTAGTATATCTGACCAACAAATTCGAGTGTCCATTGAGATACTGAATGCCAAACTGATACATTCCCTTAACATATTGAATGATCCTCTTTGTAACATTCAGATGGATATCCTTCAGATTTTACATCGAACCTAGAGACCACACTAACAAGAAAAGCAATATAAGGTCTACAATGAGCTAAATAAATGAAACTCCCAACAAGTTCCTTGTACATAGTAGCATTGAATTTCATAGATCACATTCCTTAGTCAATTTCACTCCAGAGTGATAGAGAGTAGAATAAGGCTTATATTCAATCCATTTTAAATTTCTTCAAGAGATTTGATGCATACTTATGTTGAGAGATGAAGATACCATCATCCAACTGCATAAGTTAGATGCCAAGAAAGAAATGAAACATACCTAAGTCGACTATTTTAAATGTATCCTTCAACTTTTCCTCCAAACTAATAATATAATCACAACTATTCCCAAAAATCATTGAGTCGTCGACATGCAAGACAATCAACAAAATCTTATCATTGATGTTTTGTACTCAAATACTGTGACCTGATTCACAATGTGTGAACCATGTGTTGGTGTTCATATGATTCTCGGATCTGATAGTTATTGCCTTAACAAGATTCAATTTCATATATCAGTTATCATAGAATACCTATACATTGAAAAATATCAACTATAACAATCCAGCGTAAATAACAAGATCTATAAATATTAACCATGCACAATAGACACAAGAACTCGACACAATAACACAACAAAAGAACATAACACAAGAGAAAAACACAAGAACACAAGAGTTTGTCCTGGGAAACCCAACCTTGGGAGAAAACCCAACAACCTTTCTCTAGAAGAATTCAGTCCAAGATATTACTAGTACATCACCATCAATAGCCAAAATACCATACATAAAAGATCCTCCCCAAGGCTAGCATCACCAAGACCTAGCTCCTTAATAATATGACCAAGAATAACCAAGCAAGAGCTTCTCCAAGTGTGGCACACTCTCCAAGATAACCAGTAACCCGAAAATAATAAAACTGCCAAAATTGTAGCTGCAACTGCCTTGTGCATACTACAGAAGGAGTTGTTTGACTGTCAAAATGAAATGAGCCATTCCTGTATTTATACTGATTTGGGCGTCAATCTAGGGATGACTTATTATTTCTGGGTCTTCAGTTTTATTATTATTTTCTTGTGGGGCTGACTTCTCTTCATGGGTCTTCAACTTCCTCCTAGGGATTATGTAATGGTGTAGATGGGTCTTCTTGTAATTTCTTGTGGAGAATGACTACCCAAAGTTTAAAATATCCAACACTCCCTTTCAATGAGGGATTCATCCTCCATAATTGGATTTCTTCTATCATATAAAGGTTGTCTTCATGAGCCATGTTGATGTGCCATATCCTCACATGCATTCCATCCCATAATATGCATGCGATAACATCTCGAGTCCATCCACTCCTTGACAGGAGAAGGACTACACCTAGACAATTCACCACTAGCAGAGCCTCATGAGTGAATGAATCATTACCCTTGGTCATATCATCACTAGAATAGCCCCGTGCATGACCAATCTAGAATAATTCTTGCCTAATTCTTATCTGGGTCACTCACCACTAGAAAATCCTCGTGGATGAGTGAATCATTCTCCTTTGGTCATATCAACACTAGCATAGTCCGTGCATGACCAATATAGGAAGAATATCTACCTGAACCTGGAGAGCATCAACATACCTGGGCCATTGACCACTAGCAGAGCCTTGTGAGTGAATGAGTCATTCTCCACTTTGCCATATCAACACTAGCATAGCCCTGTGCATGACCAATCTGGGGGAATGTATGCCCGATGTTGAAACATAAATGTTCATCACTAGCCAAATCAACATGGATAATCATGTGTATCATCCTACTCAACCAAATCAACATGGCCACACTGGGAGGATATCTACAATCTTCTCATATGTGGATAAGTGTTGGAGCTTCACTACTCCCTTCTATACCATGTATCAAATGAAGTCCTAAAATAATCTTATGAAGCTGCACCACTTCATAGCTTGTGATATTGGTTGTGACATACTTCATCTCTGTTGTAATGAGTGCTACAAAATCCTGCTTCCATCTTATCCTGGAAATCGTAACTGATTCCAAGTTGAAGAAGAACCCTGAGGTGTGCAATCTGTCTACTGAACTCTTGCTCAATCAAAATTTTGATATCTCTATAGCCTCACTTCATCACCTGAGACAAACCATATCCAATTGTTCCATGCTTCCCTACCACCCACTGGAACTGCCTTGGCTTCAACCAAATATTGGCTCAGTGTGCTCATTGCAAGGAAAATATCTAGCCTGGAATTAACCAAGTACATCAAGGATCCAATCAACTTCTTGTACATCGTGGGATCCATCAAATATGAATCTGAAGCACTCAAATTCTTCAGATTTTTCATCATAGGTGTATTCATGGACTTGCAGTTCATCATATCGAATCTCATCAATATCCCTTGAATGAGGAAGATCTCATATGATCTCTTCACACCTCTAATATCAAGAGTACATCAGACCATGATCCTACAACTAGAACTCTGAGGCCAACTCCCTCTATCACTGGATTAAATCCTATTGTCTAGTCTGCCTCACTGGCTGCTCCCTTTATGATTGAGACAAAATCCATACCCAGTCCTCCTGACTAGCTGCCTCCTCTGTCACTGTAGAAAGATCACATCTCCTAGAATCCTCTTTCCTATAAATCTTATGTTTGGCCTCCTCAACTCATGAAACTTGTTTTTCAGTCCTAGGAGATGTCTCTCTCCCACCTAGATCTGGGGGGAACTCCCTCTGAATAATCGACTCTCTCTTGAGCCAATTGAATCTCTTTGAGATCACACTCACTTTATACATTCTTGGTTAAATACAAGCTCATAAAGTATCCATCTATCTTGGAGTACCATTCTCCCTATGAAACATGACTCCCTCTAAGTCTGTATAATCTCTAGAGCCATTTGCTCCCTCTGCATCTTTTGAAGTCTGATCTCCAATGAACTTCCTAGGAGGTTGCTCCTTCCTACTGGATCTTGAGGGTTGACTCCCTTTGAATTATAGCTTTCTATGAATTGGTACTAGGTGGGGCCATTTGCCTCACCACTGGTGGAGTCACCTTCTCCTCCCCATCAATCTCCATGTGGAACACTCTATATCCCACAAAGGTATCCTTCTTTTCAGAAGGTTCTAACTTTTTCTTCTTCACCTTCAGTATATGGATGTATATTGTCATGTATAGAACTCCATGTTTGGATAGCCTGCTCCATGTATCAAACTAGATACCATCTAATATGTTGCCTCCTAGAACCATCACTATAGCTTCCTCTTAGAGCTATCACCTGTGACCTGCTCAGAACAAGCACGATAAAATAAAATTGCAGAGAAGAACAATATTCTTATGATAAGGAAATAGGAACAAGAATAAAAAAAAATGGCAAATAGGAACAACACTTTTCTAGTGTTGTTACCAATCATTCCTTCATGGTAACCTACCCAAGACAAAGAAAAAAACCAATAACATATCCTAAAAGATATCAATTTCTATATTGCAAACAAGTGCATCATTAGTATTAAACAATGAGAATTTATATAATGATTATTGTACTAACAATATTCAAAATATTTGATAGCAAAAGGTACTCAACAGTAATGAAACTCTAAAGATTGTTGTCTCGGTTACAATATTTATTTAAGATGCAGCAATATAAAAATATCAAACCTGATATGAAAACCTGGAGTCCTAATTGCTAGGGAGGGTGTGCTATTAATATGAATGCACTAGATCCAATGATCCCTTTGGGTCATTGCTTGGACAAGGTCCCTTGTTCATCCCCTTCAAACACCCTCATACTATGCTAAATGATATAACTTGGAAACATATTTAAGTGCATACCTATGAAATTTGTAGCACCATCCAACTTGTCTTCTAATCTGAAATATGACACCATCAATACATAAGGAAATCACAAAATCAAGATAGCAAAATGTTCAATGTCCAGGAAAATGTCAATAAACCCTAAAATGTCTGGTACATTCATATGAGAATGTATAGTACATCGTGACAGAATCATGTATTTGATTTGTGTATCAATTTCATCTAAACAGAAAGAGAAATTAGGTTATTTGTAATTCATATCGGAATGGACTTCAAGATCTATATCTCTTTTTGTCTAGGGAGAAGACATCATAAAAATCAATCTGACGAAACATTAAATCAACAACCGAATAGGGAGTTTGCTCAATAAGATCAATTAATTTCAGATACGAAAGGTCCACTTTCCAAATCTCCATCAAATTTCAATATCAGAGTAGTTGATATATTAATAACTCAATGGGTCGAGTTCACTTACTTCTCCTTCATTTTTCCCACTTTTTTTGAAGACTGGTAATTTCAAATTACCAGTTATCCATAATACCTTTGATATGTCAAAAATTTACGAAGATGGAGTAGACTATTATTGATCCTATAGTAGCAAGATGAAGAAGACTATTATTGAGAAAAATATACTGGTCCTCCCCCTATATTAGGTGTGAGACTTCGTCATAACAAATGTTTTGCATGAAACCTATCATGACAAATAGTTTTCGTCCCTTGAAAAAATATTTTCTTCTTGAGAAGATTTAGATCATATGAAGAGAAATAGAAACCTAGACCTTCTTTCTTCATAGGAAACATGATCCCTTTACCAGATTTGAATCGATGACTTACGCCTTACCATGACGTTACTCTACTACTGAGTCGAAAGGGTCCCCCATCATTTATTAGTAGCTCGTAGGTTTCCATGAGAGGAGGGTGGGGATGGCTATAGTGGAAACTCTGGGCTAAGTTGATACGAAGCGAATGGAGACAAGTTATGTTATGTCTAGGAATAATTATGAATGTATGTGAGCCCTTCCATCTATTTTATGGTTCTCTCATCATACTAGGCGTGTGGGATTGACACGAGAAGGTAGGGATGGCTATTCTAGAAGTGAACTCCAAGCTGAGCTTATATGAAGCGAATGGAGACAAGTTATGGATAAAGATGACAGATCAAGATCAAAGAGAAAGTGGTCAATGGATAAGATCTCATCACAGTGTGTTATCACCATATAATTCCCAGATGGTGTCCAAGTTTTAGAATTTCAATGAAGGATTAAATCGCCACAGAGTTGTGATAATTTGGAGGGCCCGGATATACCTGGTAGCGTATGGATGAAATAGTGGAGATGCGAAGAGTAAAACTCAGTAGACCATTGATCCCGAAAGAGGCCCGGATCAATGACTGAGAGGCGTATCGGAGATGTAACTAGCATGGATATTAAGCGGTCGAGGGTGGGCTGGGGAAAACCGTCGTGGTTTTTTGTGAGACGCGTGGTGCCCTTAGAAGTACATCAAAGAAGAGGGTTTTCTGACCAAAACCACTTTTTTTCAACCTCCGATGACAGAGTTTCTAGGCAAGACGCGGACTGTAGATCTTGAAGCGACCCGAATCAATGGCCGAGGCACATTTCGGCGATTGAAGTAGAACGAGAATTAGTTGATAGAGGATGGACTGAGGAAAACTGCCCTAGTGTAAATCGTGGACACATGTCATCCTCAGAGACACATCGGGGCAAAGGGTGGTTCATCCAAAACCATTTTTCTCCAAACCCATATGGCAATAGATGCCTATAAAAGGAGGAACCCCAAGAATTATTCTATGACAATTTGAAGCATTCAAACGTTCAAAAATTTGGCGCAAAGCTTTCATTCAAATTTTGAAGTAGGCTAGTGCCTCAGCTCTAAAGCTGGTTGAAACAGTTACCTCTGTCGTTTATCTATTCATCCAGACAGAATTTACAGAGTGCTAACATTCTGGCGTCGTTTCCGGGGACAAAATTGAAAAAAAAATCCCTGGGAAAACGACTTAAAGCTTTAGTTTGATCCCTGAGGGTGACAGTGGACCAAATACCTTATTGTCTAAAGATTATTTTTACCCTGGAAACTCCATTACTCAGAGACCAGTTGTACTACACTGTGTAAGATAGAAATCCTGACTCCTAAGAAAATCCACACCATGAGAAACCAAGACCTCGAACCTGTAATCCTTGTCTCTAGCCCTGAAAATCTTGGTCGAAGAAGAAAAGAAAAGACAGTAACCCTTGTGTTACGTCCAGACCAATATTCATCCTTACCTAGAGATAGATTGACCAGTATCGAAGACCTTGAGTTTGATCTAAAATTCGAACACTCCCTGTTCAGAACTAGGTCTGAATCCCATTTAGACAAGACCATATTTGACGAAAAAATATTCTAAGATTTGATTCTAGCCGCTTCTGTCAAACCTGTAGTGACTCCTGTCCAAAACCAACAACCACTCCGACCCCTCACAACAACTATGGCTGCCATATTTTCTCATCTCATACTACCTACTCTATTGCATGACTCACCCCAGGAGTACAACCTAAGGATTAAGCTATATGATGTTGAAGGTAACATATCAGCCCAGAAACACCTAGACTGGTTTAATGATTTCATAGACTTATAAGAGGTGGATTTTGCAGATGTGAAAATGAGGTTGTTTACACAAAGCCTTACAGAAGATGTAAGAAAATGGTTTAGATCCCTTGCACTAGGAAGTATCACAGATTTTGCATATTTTGAGACACTCTTCCTTTCCATATGGGGAGATAAGAAAAAACCCCTTCAGTTGTTGACACACTACAACAATAGGAAGAGGTTGCCTGATGAAACAATGCAGAATTTTTCGGCTAGATTCATGAAGGTATATAATGTGATTCTTGATGAAGTAAAACCCCCACCTAAAGATGCTCAGCTCAGATATGTTGATTCTTTCGAAAGTGATTTTGCTTTATTATTGAGAGAACGAAGATCTACCATGTTAGATGATATGATGAAATATTCCATTGAAGTCAAAGTAAACCTAATGGCTTCAGGAAAAATGAAAGCTAATTCTGACAGAAACATGGGCAAAACTCAGGATAAAGCACAAAATTCCACATCACAAACATCAGAAGAAAGATTTGAATCGATGATGAGAAACATGGAAAGAATGGCATTGGTAAACAAACCCAACCCTAAAGAACAGGACGACGGTCCACCTAAAAATTCGAGAAGACCCGTCGGTCCGCAGATCAAGCAAAGAGAGAAGAGAAATTAAGGTAATCAGGCAACTCAAGCAGACCAAACAAATCAGGGAAATCAAGGAAATCAGGGGGAACAAAAAATAAGGCCTCCTTTTTAGAATAATTATGTGAATGAAGATTATGATGGATATTTTGAAGATAATGTGAATTGTTGTGATGACAAAGAAACTGAGGTGTTTTTGACGAAAGAAGAACACAACCAGTTCATGGATGTGAGTGAAATATTTTTTCAAGATGAAGAGGAAAGGATATCAGTAGAAAGAGAAGATTATGATACCGGATTGCAAAATGCCATCATGCAATTCCAAAGGTAATACAATCTCTGAAATCAAAAGGTGCCTCCAAATCCTTTGAAAGGTAATCTCCCAAAGGCAAACTCCACCAAAGATGCTCAGAGTAACGTGCCCTCTTCTAGTCAGCCCAAAAAAGACTCCACGAGAAAAGATCCAGCTGCAAAGGATTCCACTGTGAAAGACTCCACTACAAAGGACGCTATGGATAAAGGCAAGTAGAAAGAGGAACCACGGAAGAAAATATTGACAAGAAAAGAAACTGTCACTAAAGAGGTAGAAAAAACTTCGTCCTCTTTTGACTTCAAAAGTGAGATGGATAAGATTAAGATTTTTATACCCTTTAATGAATTGATCAGAAATAGTGAATACAGAAGTCAGATCATCAAGATGCTTAATATAGGACAGACCTCTGATACTCTGAACATACAAGATGATCACCCGGCCATCTTATTTGGGTCGAGAGTAGAAGAAAGCAATGAAAGTGAAGAAGTTCCTCCTTTCTACGTCAGCTTAAAAATCCAAGACATAACTTTACACAATGCTATGCTAGACTCTAGAGCATCTCACAACCTGATGCCTAAAGTGGTCATGGACCAACTAGGCCTTGAGTTCACAAGACCCTATAAGGATCCGTTCCCTTTTGATTCAAGGAAGGTGAAGTGCCTTGGCATGATAAAAGACATGGTAGTTTCTCTGGCACAAATCCCAGCGAAGAATATGGTGATGGACGTAGTGGTCGCTTATATCCCTCCGAAATTCGGCATGTTGTTGTCCAGGTCATGGGCTGCAAAACTGAAAGGAACCCTCCAGATGGACATGTCATATGGAACTATTCATGTATTTGGTCAAGACAGAAGATTGTACAGGGAAGTTCTACTAAAATATATGGTCAGCAACAAATCACAACCTACCAACCATCCTATCTACTCAGTAAGCACTGAGTTGGGGTCTTCCATTTTCTTCAATGATATATGCTCAGGAGTAGAAGAGACAGAAATAGTCCTGGTAGATAAAGGTATACCCAGGTAGTAGTTGGAAGAAATTTCAGAACAACAGGGTGACCCAAAGGATCAGATATGGAAAATAAACTTTGATGGAGCTACATGCAGAGAAGGAGTTGGAGCTAGTGTGTGGATAAATCATCCCAAAGGACATGCGAAATTGTGCTCTTACAAACTTGTTTTTGAATGTACAAATAATATGGCCGAGTATGAAGCGTTAATATCGGGGTTGAAAGTTTTGGAAGAATTGGGTGCCAAAAGGATTTTTGTACTTGGAGATTTTGAACTCATCATAAATCAAATCAAAGGCATCTACCAGGCCAAACATCCTAGACTGAGGGCTTACAGAAATCTGGTATTAGAACTTCTTGAGAAATTTTCATAATGCAACCTTTCAGCAATTCCACGGGAACAAAATCAGCTTGTCGATGCACTGGCCACTTCAACAGCAATGTTCAAAGTCCCAATTTTTCGCAAAAAAAGCTACAAGGTTGAAGTCAAGTACAGACCAGCGATACCAGACAATATGAAACACTGGCAAGTCTTTGAGGACGATAAATAGATAGAAAGCTTCCTCGGGGTGGAAAATCAGTTCGAGAATTTAAGCATTGATGATGAATATTGCGACGATGAAGTAGATGCAGTTGCTTTCACCAAAGAAGGATACTTTTACAATCAAATTGTTGGTAGAGATATTGTGTAGCTAAATAGCAACATTATCCTCAAAGGCCTAGTACCATTAGACAAACTTTTTGATAACAATGATGTGGCTAGAAGTCCAAAGATCACAATAGATGAAGGGGACGTGGAAGACTATAATATTGGGACTTCAGAAGACCCGAAGATCATTAAATTTTCCAATCAGATCATCGCTGAAGTCAAAGAAAGGTATGTAAAATTGATGAAAGAATTCCTTAATGTATTTGCCTAGAGCTATGATGAGTTGAAAGTTTATGATACTAGTATAATCCAGCATGTTATCCCGATAAAAGAAGATCACAAGCCATTTAAACAGAAGTTAAGAAGAATAAACCCTTTGTTGTTACCATTGATAGAGAAAGAAGTAAATAAATTGTTTGAAGCAAAAATCATAGTGTCCCTAAGATTCTCCAAATGGGTAGCAAATCTAGTGCCTGTCAGAAAAAAGAGTGGAGAGATCAGATTGTGTGTGGACTTCAGAAATCTGAATAAGGTATCTCTTAAAGATAACTACCCTTTGCCCAAAATGGACCACATTCTACAGAAGGTAGTGGGCTCTCAAAAGATGTCGATGTTGGATGGTTTCTCGGGATACAACTAGATCATGGTACATCCTGACGATCAAGAAAAGACAGCGTTCACCACACCTTGGGGGACATTCATGTACGCCAAAATGCCATTTGGACTTATGAATGTTGAAGCAACATTTCAAAGGGATATGGACATAGCCTTTGCAGATGAAAAGGATAAATTCATTGTTATATACCTTGATGACATTACTGTTCGAGAAATGCATCAAACATCTCAGAAGGGTGTTCGAGAAATGCAGAAAATTTGGCATATTACTGAGTCCGAAAAAGTCAAATTTTTCCATGGAAGAAGGGAAGCTCTTAGGGCACATCATTTATAAGGAAGGAATAAAGGTAGACCCCAGCAGGGTTGAAGGAATTTTGAAGATTGGTGTACCCAGAAGCAAAAAGGAAGTACAATCCTTTCTAGGTAAAGTAAATTTCCTGAGAAGATTTATTCCTAATTTAGCAGAGATCATAAAGCATATCACCAACATGTTAAATAAGGGAAATAATATCAAATGGATCCATGAGGCTAGAAAATCTTTTGAAGACATCAAGGTAGCATTGACAAAGGCTCTTGTGCTAGCTAGTCCAAATTTCGAGAAAGATTTCATACTATTCTCTTTCGCTTCATAACACACAATTGTAGGTGTATTACCCCAGAAGGATGACCAGAATTTTGAGAAGCCCATAGCATACTACAGTAAGACATTGAGATATGCTCCTTTGAGATATGACATCATGGAGAAGCAGGTGTATTCTTTGGTCAAAGCATTGAAAGAATTCATGGTGTATATTCTACATTCACATACTACTACTTATGTCCCCAGCAGCTCAGTAAAAGACATCTTAACACAACCCGATCCTGAAGGAAAGAGGGGAAAATGGATTGCAGTACTATTAGAATATGATCTTGGAATCAAGCCCACAAAGTTGATCAAAGGGCAGGGACTTGCTAGACTAATGGCACAAACAAACTGCGAACTCTTGGGAATAAACTTCACTGCATATATGTTAGAGAATGCAGTAGAGGAAGAAAGGGCGACTCCACGAATATCTCAGAAATTTCTTGACTCTGTGTGGTATGCAGACATTATCTTTGTGTTAAAAAATCTACAAGATCCTCCTGAATATAGTAAAACAAAGGCTAGGTTCTTGAAACTAAAGGCAGTGAAATCCTGCATTGTTAATGTATTATTGTACTGGAAAGACTTGGGTGGAATTTTACTGAGTTGTTTGATAGAAGAAGAAGCACAAAGAACCATCAGGGAGTTCCATAAAGGAAACTGTGGAGGTCATCATTATTGGAAGATAATTGTACACAAAATGTTGAGAGCTGGTTTTTATTGGCCTAGTATTTTTCTTGATGTTTATAAGGAGTGTCAAAGTGCCATGAATGCCAAATATTCGATGGGAAAGGAAATTTGTAGTCTCTGTCATTGAAGCCCATTTCAGTAGAAGCTCCTTTCAAGCAATGGGGCCTAGATTTCATAGGAGAGATACACCCACAATCTTTGGCTCAACACAAATGGATCCTGACTACAACAGATTATTTTACTAAATGTATTGAGGTTGTTCCTACGAGAAAAACTACAGATGACGTTATCATTTGATTCCTAGAAGACAATATTCTGTCCAGATTCGGATGTCTGGTCAAGATTATAATAGACAACGCAGTAGCCTTTAAGTCTAAAAAAATTGAGAAATTCTACAGTGATTACAATATTACTCTTGTCCATTCTACATCATACTACCCGCAAGGAAATGGATTCGTTGAGTCTTCAAACAAAATCCTGGTCAGAATCATCAAAAAAATGTTGCAGGAGATTAAAAAGGCATGGCACAAGAAGCTCATTCATGCGATGTGGGCTGACAAGATATCCGCAAAAAGATCTATTGCCACATCTCCTTTCCATATCATCTATGGTACAGAAACCATCTTCCCTATGGCACTCAGATTATCGGTAATGAAGTTGTTATAGGAGCAATAAGTAGAGACGAATGTCGGTCAGAGAAGGGAGGATGAACTCATCAGCATGCAGCAGATGAGAGAAAAAGCTTTCAACAACGCCCAACTACCTCAAGAGAAAATCAAGGAAGATTTCGACGGACGTACCAAAGCGGATGACTTCAAACTTGGAGAATGGGTACTAAGATGGGATGCCAAGAATGAAAATAAAGGTAAACATGGAAAATTTGATCACCTATGGCTGGGCCCGTTCAAAATTACAGCTTACCACGGGAGCAATGCCTATTTTTTGGAGGAAAGTAATGGAGAACTCATCGGCGGAGGGCCTGTAAATGGCAGGTTCCTCAAGCACTACGTCGTTTAAAAAATCATCACTCGCCATTCATTGTACATAGCCACTTTGCATTTTGTTTTTCTTTAAGTGTGAAAATCAAAATAAAAACAGCATGGTTGAAGCTCGAGGTGAAGGCCCTAAGCTGTGTTGAGTAGGTTCGGAGTTTTTGAATAAAATAAATGGATTCAAATCACACACATAATATTACAGCCCAATGGGTAGGAACTTGGTCTACAATTCTTTGCTACCTCGCAGGGAGGATAACATCCCCAGTTGGAGCCAATGTTATCACCATATAATTCCTAGTTGGTGTCCAAGTTTCAGAATTTTAATGAAGGATTAAATCGCCACATAGTTGTGATAATTTGGAGGACCCGGCTATACCTGGCAGCGTATGGAAAAAATAGCGGAGATATGAAGAGTAAAACTCGGCAGATCGTCGATCCCGAAAGCGGCCTGAATCAACGGCTGAGACACATATCGGAGATGTAACTAGCATGGATATTAAGCGTTCGAGGGCAGGTCGAGGAAAACCGTCGTGGTTTTTTGTGGGATGCGTGGCGCCCTTAGAAGTACATCGGAGAAGAGGGTTGTCTGACCAAAACCACTTTTTTTTAACCTCCGATGACAGAGTTTCCAGGAAAGACACGGACCATAGATCTTGAAGCGACCTAGATCAATGACCGAGGTGCATTTCGGCGATTGAAGTAGCACGAGAATTAGATGACAAAGGATGGACCGGGGAAAACTACCCTGGTTTAAATCATGGACACGTGGCGTCCTCGAAGACACATCGGGGCAAAGGGTGGTTCATCCAAAACCATTTTTCTCCAAACCCCGATGGCAATAGATGCCTATAAAAGAAGGAACCTCGGGCATTATTCTATGACAATTTGAAGCATTCAAACATTCAAAAATTTGGCTCAAAGATTTGATTCAAATTTTGAAGTTCAAAACCGAACCAGACCAGTTTTCTTACCGCTTATCAGGTATTATTCACCATGGCTTCCAATCCTGTTGTTTTATCCGTGAGTGAACCAGATATTTCCTCCAGGGAGGAAGCCCTAATTGACAGAGATTTTGACGTTTTCGACACAGAGACAACGGTCTCGCCTGTTTTTGTGTCCAAAGAAAATTTGTTGAACAACGTTGGATCCCGCATACCCTTTCTTGAAGCGGCTCAAGCCTCCTTCGCCCCTTATGTCATAGAAACAATCTTCCCATTCCCTAAATTTGTAAGTTGGTGTGCAGAGCGATATTCCCAGGGAGAAAGAGTCATTTTAAATAAATTAGGGTCAGAAGTTCTATGTAAAGTAAACGGTCCATCGCTCCGACATGCTCTCAATATACCAGATGCCTCCCACACAGTGTCAGAACCCTTTGAGGAACAGAGAATGATTACAATTTATAGAGAATGCTTTCCCGAGGTAAAAACCTTGTTTCTGCAAACCATAGTCAAGCCTGAACATTATTCAGAGAGTCTATCCTTGCCTGTTAGTATAAGCGTCGTGATCGTCGAAGTCCAGTGGGCTTGTTCTTTGCTGAGTCAAATTCTAGGTCTAGACAATGACAAGTTTGTGGTAGAAGTTATGTTAGGGTTCCTGTTGATTTTCTTCCTGTCTGGGCAGTCAGTCCATGTCAGTTTTGATGAATTTATTGCGGAAAATATACATCAACAACTGGTTAATTTCATCTCGTTAAGACATTTCAGATACTACTCTCACATGTTGAGAATGTTTCTGGGATCTAACAACACCGAGCTTCCTAAGGCTACATTTATTTCGACCGAGTGTAAAAAGATCACCATGCTCATCTTCATCAACAAGATCATGTCCAGGATAAACAGTCTCATTTTTTGTTCAGATCTGCCAAGAGTCCTAGAAGAAATGAAGAGTTTGTTGTAGCCGAGTCTGGAGAACATGATGGGATATTGGATTCCTTTCACTCAGTCCACCGTGATTTGAGTATGTGAATGCCAGGAAGGACCTCACCTTTTACCAGTTTTTCTGACTCCTAGGATATTTGCTTTGGAATTTATAAGACAAAGGATCATCTCAGAGACTGATCATTTCCTCAAAGCTCACAAGGCTTCTAATATGAAATTCTCGTTCGTGGTAGGTACCTTTGTGGTGAAGAGAAAGTCTTGTTTGCCTCAGATTCAATCCAAACTCAATGAATTTGGGTTCACCCATTTCCAGGGAATAAGATATGATCCACATCAGATTATATCAAAGAGGAGATTGGCAAGTAGACAAGGCCCTTATGAGCACGAGCACGTTGAAGGATTAGATAAGTTGGCCAATCTAGAGACCTGTATAGAGATGAAGGGCACCATGCATCATGATCAAACAAAACAGACAGAGCTTACTTTTCAGCAAAGTTCAGCACAGAAACCCTCACCCAGGTTGATTGTCAAAGCTCCTAAAATGAGCATCTTCAATAAGAGAAGTATAGGGGCTAGTAGCCAACAAGACACCCTCAAGAAAATGAGAGCCACATCACCCTCTCCAGTTATGGACTTGGAAGAGGAAGAACAGAAAGGAAAGACATGCATGGAGATGGCAGAGACTACAGCCCAGAACGAAGAAATCAATACAGAAAATAAGCCACAGAATGAAGGCAGCATGAAGGTTTTCAACAGCAAGAAACACATATTCGGCCAAACTCCTAGGATAGGTTATCAGTCTAAGGAGGACTTGCTAAATCAGTATTTCATGAAAGGGAGTATGGTCAATAGTTAAATAAGGGAGCTTTTTCCCGAAGTAGAAGGGACATCCTAGCGTAAAGCTCACCTACTCTCAGTCAGAGATGTCGAGAAAAAGACATTCAACATTGCAGTGGTCGATAATGATAAGGTATCTGAGTTCAAGGTACACTATGAAAACATCGACGCCCCTGATAAAGTAAAATTCCACAGAAATGTTAGTGATATGCTATACGTTGATTACCTAAGCTTAGCTCTGAAGGTTGCAAGATTGACAACACATGCATTGAAACTAGATGGGAAACTGAAACAAGAAAAGGTGTCCAGCAAAGCTTGGATGACGCAGGTAAAGAGATTAGAGTCTGAAGGTCCACAGGGGGTGAAAGCATCTCTAGATGAAAAGGAAAAAATGATCCAAAGCTTGAAGAAAAAGGTTGAAGATGTCACCTACATACCATCCGCAGACAACAGAATTAACTGCTTTGGAGCAGGAAAAGGAAACCTTCAAACAAGAGGCACTAGACTACAAGGATAAAGTACTACAATTGGAGAAAGAGAAATAAATTTCGTCACAAATGTAGCCAACGACATCAGATATGGAAATTATTGTGCCTGCTAATGTAGAGGTTGGATCAAGTGTTGAGGGATTAGTTCAGGCTATGTCCCAGGTGAGCTTGAAAACAGGTGAGATCGAGAGTCTCAAAGAAAACTTAGAAAAGTTGAAACAGTAGATGAAGGTGAAGGATGAGAAATTGAATCAACTCCACAGAGAGAACCAAGACCTGCAGGAAAGAGTGACCAAGCTAAAAACCATATTGAAGGGAAAAACGCTACTGCAGGGAGCCAAACATGTAATATGGGACGCGATTGCTGCGGAGGTTGCTAAGTTCAGAAGTTATCTGAATTTTATCAACGACAAAGACAACATGGCTGCTATAGCTCGGAACAGATGCACTGTTGTAAATGAAGTGTTAGCAAAGAAACCCTCGAAATGGGCCCAAAACGCCATCGACTTACTAAATACTATACCAACTTCCGATCTTCAGACCATCGGTGTGAAAGACAGGACCACATTAATCATTTCATTCAAAAGAATCATTGCCAAACACAACCTGCTCAAATCGGTCCAAAACAAAGCTGTGCAAATGGAGAATAACATACAGGAGTTTAAAGACGCCTTTGAACAATTTTTTGCTAAAGGCCTCCCCTCATTTTGGGACGGCAAAGGCTCATTATACAATCAGGAAGATTATCACACTCTCCTCATGCAATGCAAGATGGACCATTCTAGGTTTGAAGATATGTAAGAAAGTATGAAAGATCCTAGCTTGGTATAACATTTAGCTATTGATTTCAAAATTCTAAACAAGTTCAAAATAGTGAAAGTCAGCGTGCCAACCATGTCCTATGTTACATGCATTGACTTGGAAATTTTGATTAAAGAAATGATGTATTATGAAATCCCCTCTGATGCGCAATGGAAAGAATTCGTGTAGTTGGGTAAGACAAAGTAAAACGTCCCCGAAACCAACAAATGATCTCCAATTGTCACCAATCTTGCAGATCCAACATAAGCATAGAGCGAAACAAATGTCGTGGAAGCAGCCAGGCAGTCAGAGAGACTGCTCATGATGTTGAAATGTTTCTTTTTTGCTAATTATTGTAAATCATTTTGTATACCGAAACTGACATTCGAAACTGTTACGGAAGCTGAAACATTTCAGTTTCAGTTATTTTTTATCAAATTGTATAAGTACTAAGAGACTTGAATTAATTGATGTTGGCAGAAGTGCAAGAGCACCTTTTGGTTGTATCAAACTTTATTTGTAAATTTTTTGAATCTGAATTGAATACAAATGCAGAAGATTTTGAAGTCTCTATGAAAAGATTCTAATGGGTGGTGATATGAGCTTTGTTTCTCTTCATCGTATGTATTTCCTGTAACCTATCATTTCATTTACATTTTCTTTTGTTTAAATTGAAGAGTTTAAAGGCCTAGAATTCGTCTTGTGACGCTCTTGGCTTAAGCAATTTAAACTATGTGATTGTCTTCTTAACTTTTTCAGAATTCATTTCAGTAATGCTCTGATGCATTTATTTGTTTTCTTCATCTTCCTACACACCTTTTTATTTCAAGAATAACTCAGATTCATCGCCTTATTTAGCCTTTGTCCTCTGGAGAGTTCTATGAGTCGATGCATTGTTTTCATTCACTTTCAGAATTTTGACTCCATAGCCCATACTGTTCCCCCCTTCTTTGCCAACAACTTTATTAAAAATCCCCAAAACAAACCAAATCTAGCCACTGATTTCCATAGATATATCAAGTGACACGAGATATCCCTCTCTGAGTTGAGCAGGCTAGTGCCTCAGCTCTAAAGCTGGTTGAAACAGTTACCTCTGTCGTTTGTCTATTCAGCCGAAAAGAATTTACAGAGTGCTAACACAGTGCAAATTGCACAAGGATTAGACATGACTGTCATTCTGAGAACTTCATTAGTAATTCTAGCCAGTGGATTAGCTATCATGAGATGTAACCACTTCGAAAGGTAACACTCCAGAAGATATCTCTTCGACGATAACAAGAATTTGGTAAAAGAGAAAAATTTCCTAAGGGCCAAAACCCGGATGACAAGGTTATGTCATTGGTCATGTGAGTTCTCAAGGTAACAAAGGCACAAAACTAGCACTAAGGACAATACTTAGAAGGTAAGCCCATTGTTTGAGCCCGCGGTCACAAAGAAAAGAATGGTTTGAACGAAGCGCATGTCTGCAGATATTCAAATCCAAAACAAGAAAATAATTAGTGAAGGATTAAAATGTTGAACAATTTGCAAGGGATTTGAAGTCTTTAAACTAATAATAATAATAATAGAAGTTATTATTGTTACTTTAAATGAAGAAGTGCAATGGTTAAAACAAAGAGACACAATGCTTCAAATTCACTCCAGTTGGAAAATTATATAAACAAGAAACAATGGTGAGAAGAAAGGGTCTTTGCAGTCCAGATCAAAAGCAGAAGCAGAGTCCAAGAAGGAAAACTAAAGATACTTATGCAGTGAGGGTGGAAGGGAGGAGCAAGGAAGGATTCATATCCTTTGCTATGTAAAGTGTGAAAACAAGGGAGTTGGTGCTTCCTAGGGTTGTTGCCCTAAAATAAGGGAGTTGGTGCTTCCTAGGGTTGGTGCCCTAAAATAAGGGAGTTGGTGCTTCCTAGGGTTGGTGCCCTAAAAACAAGGGAGTTGGTGCTTCCTAGGGTTGGTGCCCTGAAGAAGTGGATTTGTGTCTCTAAGAGCTGGTGCTCTAAAGGGGATTGGTGTCCTTCACAATCACATATTATTCTTTATAAACTTTGTAATTATTGATTTATATAATTGATTTTTTAAATACAAGTCCATTGATGATCTATTGTGATAATTAAAATAACAAAGTAATTACTAATTGTTTAAAAAGTTAATATTGATTCACCCTCCCTCTCAGTATTTCCAACAATTGGTATCAGAGCCAGTGCCTTCAACATGGTCTAATCATTGGAAGGTAGATCCTAAAATAAATGGATCAACAAGAGAGAATGTTTTCCAACAAAGCACAATTGTTTAAAGGAGATTATTATTCTCTCTGGAAAATAAGAATGAAAAGCTACCTATTGGCCCTTGGTTTTGATGTTTGGCAATTTGTAGAAAATTGTTGCACTGCACCAGCTACTCCACCCATAGATACTGCAAGAAAGAATATTTGTAATGACAAATCAAGAGCAGTCAATGTCATTCTAGGAGGATTGAAAAATCTTATATTTGTGAAGGTAATGCATTGTAAGTTAGCTAAGGAGATTTGGGACAAACTGGAGGTTATATATGAAGGAGATAACAAAGTCAAGGAAGCCAAACTACAAACCTACAGAGCTCAGTTTGAAAATTTGAAGATGAAAGAAGAAGATAACATTGCTAAATACCTTCATAGAGTAGATGAAGTAGTTAATTCAATTAGAGCAGTAGGAGAAGAACTCTTAGACAAACCTATTGTACAAAATATCTTAAGGTCCTTACCTATGAGGTATGATGCCAAGATTTCCACAATTAAAGATAGACCATAACTTGACAAAATCACAGTAGATTAGCTCCATGGATTTCTTACAGCATATGAGAAGATGAAAACTTTCTTTACCCAAGAAGACAATAGCTCATTTGAATAAAGTGAAGAAGAGGAGGCAAAGGTTCTATTTATGGGAATGAAAACTAAAGATGATAATCATTCGGAAGATGAAGAAGAAGTGAAACTTGAGGAAGAATTTATATGTGCAATTGAAGAACTAAGAAAATCTAAAAAACAAAACAAGCTACTAAGGGAACAACTTCTAGAGTTTGAAGAAACTATAAAATCAAGAGAAAAAGAGGTTTCCAAAATCATTAGTCACTCGGAACAATTGATTATTGAGTTATATACCCAACTCCAAGAAACCAAAAGAAAAGAACAAATCTTGAATAAATAACTCAATGAAAAACAACAAACATGTAAGATATTGGAGGATGAAATAATTTAACTAAACGGTAAACTATAAAAAGGAGACATTCAGTCTAAGTTTGAAAACAATTCAAAAATACTGAACAACATTCTTAGCAGTTAGAGATCATCAACTAATAAGATGGGACTGGGATATGATCCCTCTACAAAACAAAAGAATGAAAAACAACCAATAAGTTATGCAGGTGCTCTTAAAAAATCCATAAGAAGAGAAGAAAATAAGACAAGGATAATACCATTGAAAACTATCCCAAATAAACAGAAATCTACACTCCCTACTAAAGAAAAAGATGACAAGAAGAATAGAATCATCATAAGGAATCCCTCTAACATAAATCAATATATCTTCCTTGGATATTGGTATTCTTGCAATAATTTTGGACATAAAGCAATACATTGTAAAGCTTATAGAAAATACAATCCAATAAATGTTCAAAAATATGAAAACAATAAGAATAATGAAAAAAGAAGAAATTGTAACTCCTCTCCCTTACAAGGCTACAATGTTGAATGTTACAAATGCAACAACTATGGTCATGAATCTAGCGAATGTAGATTTTCAAAGTATGACAAAAAGATAAATATTCCAAACAATCAAAAGGTATGGAAGAAAAACCAAATAAAGAAAACAGAGTGTAAAGTTTCCCTATATGCGAAAAAACAAGGAGTTTAGTGGTATATAGATAGTGGATGTTCTAAGCACATGACTGGAGAGATGAAAGCAATTTCTCAAGTTAAATAAGAAAAAAAAAAGGAAAATTCACCTTTGGAGATAATGTGTCAGCCAAGATACTGGGAAAATGCACTGTCAACCCAGGGAATAACAAGACCAAAGCAAAAAATGTAATTATGGTAGAAAATATTAAGCCTAATATCCTAAGTGTAAGTCAGACATGTGATCAGGGTCACATACTTACCTTTTATTCTCATAAATGTGAGCTCGGAAGAAAAGATACTAGAAAACTAGTAGCAGTTTCACCAAGAACATCTAGCAATGTGTACATCCTTGATATGGATGAAGAAGAAAAATGTTGTTTAAGTCAAGAAGATGAAAGATGGCTATGGAATAGATGGTTGGGACATTTAAGCTTTGACAACTTAATCAAATCCATTAAGAAGGAGGTAGTAAGGGATATGCCAAAAGTTAGTAAGCCTTCAGACTATATGTGTAAACATTGTCAAATAGGGAAGCAAACAAGAGTTAGATTCAAAACAAAACCATTGGAACTTATTCACACATATCTATGTGGACCTACCATAACTAAAATTATTTGTGGAGAACATTATTTTATGTTGATCATTGATGATTACACAAGAATGACCTGGTATAATTTCTAAAAGAAAAATCAGAATCCTTTGAGAAGTTTAAAACATACAAAGTCCTTGTAGAGAATGTAACATATCTCAAAATTAAATGTCTAAGATCATACAATGGAGGAGAATTCACCTCTAAAGATTTCATTAAATTTTGTGAAAATCATCGTATCAAAAGACAGTTTTCAACTCTCAGGACTCCTCAACAGATTGGAGTGGTGGAAAGGAAAAACATAATAGTCCAAGAAGCTGCAAGAACCATGTTAAATGAAGCCATGCTTCTAGACAAATGTTGGAGAGATGCAATCTACACAACAATCCCCATACTTAATCGAGCTCAATTGAGACCCAACCATGACAAAACTCCTTATGAGCTATGATTTTTCAAGCTAGCATCTATAAAACACCTTAGAGTTTTTAGAAGTAAATGTTACATTAAGAATGATGAAGATAATTTAGGAAAGTTTGATCCAAGATACGGTCAAAACATATTTTTAGGTTATTCACCTAATAAGAAAGCATGCATATGTTATAATCTTTGACTACTCAAGATAGTGGAAAGTGCAAATGTAAAGATAGATGATCTAAAACTAAAGAAGAGCATATCCCAAGACATATCAAAAATTGATAAAGAATCTCAGGAAGAAGATGATGATAAAGAATATCAGCAAGAAGATGATGATAAAGAAACACAGGAAAATGAACCCTATACTGATGAAGAAGAAAATGAAGAAATACCCTTGTCAAAAGCTCCATCGAAAAGAGTTCAAAAGAACCATCCTGAGAGTCAAATCATTGGAGAAAAAAATGCAGGAGTGGAAACAAGAAGGAAACTCACATTTGACTCAGAACCTGCAATGATGTCTATGATAGAACCTAAATCATTTAAAGAAGCCAGAAAAAGTAAATACTAGGAAAAGGAAATGAATGAATATCCCAAAGTAATCTGCATTGGATCAGATGTCCAACTTCTCTTACCAACAAAAATGCCAGAAGCACCAAAGGCTGAAGTCATGAATTAACATTTTTCCATTGATCTAAGATCCTACAAAATATCTCTTGATTGTCCAATCAAGTACAGTGGAAGGATAGAGTAAGCATGAGGTGTTAACCGACAATAAGTAGTCATCGAAATTCTATGGCTTATTCGATAGGTAAACCTCTGGAGGAATTGTCCCACTCTAGAATTCTAGTAACCCAGAGTCCCGGAGTCACAAATTGTTGAAGTGTCGCAATGAATGAGAATCATTCATCTCAACTCTTTATTAAGTCGTGATCGTTGATTTTTTTTAGCCTCCAAATAAGCAAGAATTTTCCATTCAACAAGAGATTAAATCCACATTGTCATATCAAGATCAAAGAGAAAGAGATCAACGGATAATATCACATCACAATGAGAATTGTGCAAGGATTAGACTAGACCATTGATCTGAGAACTTCGGGAGTAACGCTATCCATTGGATTATCCATCATGAGATGTAACCACTCCAGAAGGTAACACTCTGGAAGATATCTCTTCGACAATAACAAGAGTTTGGTAAAAGAGAAAAAGTTATGAAGGGTTGAATCTCAGATAACAAGGTTATGTCGTTGGTCATGTGAGTACTCAAGGTAACAAAGGCACAACACTAGCGCTAAGGAAAATACTTAGAAAGTAAGCCTATGGATTGAGCCTGTGGTCACAAAGAAAAGAATGGCTTGAAGGAAGCACATGTCTATAGTTATTCAAATCTAGAACAAGAAAATAATCAGTGAAGGATTAAAATGTTGAACAATTTGCAAGGGATTTGAAGTCTTTAAACTATTAATAATAATAAAAGTTATTATTGTTAATTTAAATGAATAGATGCAATGGTTCAAACAACGAGACACAATGATTCAAATTCATACCATTTGGAAGACTATATAAACAAGAAAGAATAGTGAGAAGAAAGGCTCTCTGCAGTCCAAATTAGAAGATTAAAAGCAAAAAGCAGAGTCCAAGAAGGAAAATTGAAGATACTTATGCAATGAGGGTGGAAGGGAGGAGCAAGGAAGGATTCATATCATTTACTATGTAAAGTGTGAAAACAAGAGAGTTGGTGCTTCCTAGGGTTGTTGCCCTAAAATAAGGGAGTTGGTGCTTCCTAGGGTTGTTGCCATAAAATAAGGGATTTGGTGCTTCCTAGGGTTGGTGCCCTAAAAACAAGAGAGTTGGTGCTTCCTAGGGTTGGTTCCCTGAAGAAGGGGATTTGTGTCTCCAAGATTTGGTGCTCTAAAGAGGATTGGTGTCCTTCACAATCACAGATTATTCGTTATAAACTTTGTAATTCTTGATTTATATAATCAATTTTTTAAATAAAATTCCATTGATGATCTATTGTGATAATTAAAATAACAAAGTAATTACTAATTGTTTAAAAAGGTAATATTGATTCACCCCCCTCTCAATATTTCCAACACTACCCCCATTGAGGCCCGCAAACCTTTTTGTGTTTCATCTTCCAGGGTTAGGGTTTTGGATTTTCTTTATGATAAAAAGGCCTCTAGAGCCTCATTGTAAACAACATCATCTTCTTGTGAATGAGTGTAGCCATCACATCTCTTTTCAGAGATAAGTTGCCACCATTCTAGCGAGTCATTCACTTTGTAATTTTACTTTTTTTTTACATTCTCTCATTAATAAAAATTGTGCATTATTGTATCTCTATGTTTATTGCAATATATGTGTATATTTCATTGTAATATCTCTGCCTTCATTTCATTTTCAAAATAATTTGGATTAGACCCAATGATTTTCCCTATATATTTTTTCTCATTACCATGCAATTCTATCGATTACACAAACATGCCAAAATGCACATTACATAGCATAATAATTTTCAAGTGATATAAGGATTCAATCCAAATGTATAGACGTTTATATCCATAAAGGCATGCACAGGAAAAACAACCATTCAATCCTTCCAAGAATCTTAAATATTCATGACTATAATTATAGGCACCAATCCTTTATTTCGATTCAATTACAGAAAGTAAATAAATAATTTTTTTTTACAAGATTGTAGCCAACCAACTGACTGTGGGTGTATGCCTTTCCATCCAACCATATGCTCTACTTGCTAAGGCCTTTTTGAGTTTTATCACACTCACATAGCTCATGCCCTTTTTAGGTTTATTAGATGCCCTTCCAGCATCAATCTCATGGCCTCCTTAGCTCAGGTTGAGTTCTCATATTTTCAAGTCTTCTTATACAACCATGCCTCCATGAATTTCTATTGTTGCTTCCTCACAATATTTATTTTCCTACATGTCTTTCTCTTAGAACTAAATTTTCAAGATCATCGCCTCTCAAAACTCAGAAACTCGAGATCTCTCTCTCTCCTTGGCTCTCTCGCCCATTCTTCCCAACCCCCCTTCTTCCTAGCCTTAGATTCCTTCATCCTCTTTTGCACACACCCATGTATTTCCTTCTTCCTTTGAGGAAGGTTCCCAACTTGTCCTCTTCCTTCTGTCAGAAGGAACCCATGGGGTCAATCTACGGATATAGAAAATGATACCCTATTGGACCTGTGGTTGACAATTGTTTTTGTCCTAACTTGATCTCCCATACCTTGATTCATTTGGGGTAGTTGTTTTTTCAAATACCATCCTCTTGCATTAATTGATTTTCCTTGAAATCAAGATAAAGTGAAATAAATTATTATTTCTTAATCAAATATTTCAGCAAGGAGGTGTGGGTCATCTTAGCATGATGAATCCCCTCTCTAGGTTTACTCACTCTTCCTCTAGTGGTATCATATCTAGTACTCTCAAGGCTTCACCCATCAGTCAGCGGGTTGGAATTTTCTAAATAAACAAGACTACAATTATAATATTCCTATGCCATGGCATGTAAATCAGTAAACATGATTAATTACATACTAGGAAAACATGGGTATTACAATCCCCTCCCCCTTAAAGGAACACTGTCCTCAATGTTCTTTTCATTTCAACGACACCAACCATGCTTCCATTTTTCAGTTGTTTCATAAATGTTGTTCCTCTTCTTGGTCTACTCCTTTTCCTAGACTCTTGGCATTTAGCATCTGCCTACAACAATTTCAACAACAAGCATATTAATTCCAAGTTTATGAAAAATTATTTTATTGTTTTTCAAAATTCAAAAGGAAACATTTACATATCAACACAATACTTATATGTGTAGTTCATGTATCTACATCCATATGGATGTCACACTTACTTGGCTCACTATTTTCCTTGACATACACACTATTATCATGATCACACTATGCTCATGATCCCAATCAACAATTTACAAGAGTTATTGAAGTCGCCTCTTCCTTGTGTTCACTCACCTTCTAGGCTCAGGCTCAAGAATCCCCTTCTCTACTATATAGTCCATCGGGTGATCCATCTTTCTTGCCAAATATTCCTCACACAAGAAGAGCTTCAGAGATTTCACCGAGTCTTGCGGCCAAGGTGTCCCTTTGGATTGCTCTGTCGAGGCATCCCTCCATCCCATGTTACCACAACACAATATTCTCTATAGTGATCATGGAATATCACAAGGTTCTCATGTCCAATCAATAGTCATTTCCATGCTTTCTAGCTTGACAACCATCATATATCCCTTTAGGATAGATATTTCATCTCACCTGTATCACATGCATACAATAGTTCGCGAGATGTTATCATCATTTTAATCAAACTTTTCAAATTTGTTACCCACATATATTTTAAATTTGGCATTCCCATTTTCAAATATGTTCCATATAGGAACCAAAGTCCACAAGCCCGAGACTTATTTCTTTGGGCAATTTGGATCTTTCACAACCAGTATGCACTAGTCTACCTTATGGGCTTACAATAATTCCATATCCAAGACCCTTCTTCCTGCAATTCGTCCTTCACACAACCAAACAAATTGTTAGTTCTCATGCACATTATACTTTCATTACACACTTGTAGTGGTTCACAAACAGTTTCAGAATTGTGCATACTAACAATTACATCACATTTATCCATTCAATGATATAAAATAAAGGGAATTATCATTCCTTACACATGCATCATTTGAACATCCAATCTTTCCAAAACACAATCAATCATTTTATGAATTTTAATCAATGTGCCAATGTCCATGGTCACATTCACACACAATGCACCTTTGCATTGATTTCTGATTACCAGAGTTTATGTTAGGTACTCTTCCATGGTGTGTTAGAAATCATACAACCTTTCACCACATGGCTCATTTATTCATATTCATTGTTACAACATGACTATATTTCCTTCTTTGAGCTGATCATGACCTCAAATCCACATACATTTTATGAAATTAAAATTTCATATGAATCCATTACAACATTCTTTATTTGTTTACAATTAGGGTGCCAATCTTCATCGCCACCCATGTTTCCTCTCTTTATTATTTCATAATTATGGTAGGACATTAGAAGGTCCTCCTTCCATGACGGGTAGTCCAATACCCACCTTCTTTCATACAACATGCATTTCCTCAATGCATCCAATCAACATGTTTCTTATGAGAAGTATTGTTCCCAATCATTTTCGATTGATCAATGCATTCATGATAACTTGTTCATTAATTTTTCTTGCAAGGATATCAATTATCCTTGGGTTCCAAAGGATCTTCCCTCCATCCTTCAAATTATTTTCATGAATCTTACCCTTCTTGGGTATCAGTGACATACAACAGTAAATTAAATTCACATGCATATCATCAAGATATAAAATATATCAGGACGGATTCTTACCCAATCCCTTTCAAACCTCAAGCTACATAGGCATGAATTCTTTATACTTGTTCTGGCTGCCAACACCCTCTCTGATATTACCTTATCAATGGTGCTTCATGGGGATTCCCAAAGTCCCTTCATCAATTTTTTCTGCAACAACCTTCTTGTATTCTTCCTCTACTTGAGGTTGTCCATTGTTGGCAACTATCTTTCCCCAACAAATTCAATATTTTCCTAGACATAATAGGTATAATCACATTCACACTCATATATCAGTTGTCATATTAATTTAAAATGCATGTTCCATGGCATTTAAATCAGAAAACCATTACATATATGTCTCAATATATCCAAATACACTCTGTTGCATCGTCCTCAATGTTTTCATGAGTGAAAACACAATTAATTATTTCAATTGTTCCTACAGTCATACAATTGTCAACATTCTCATGTTGGAATCATCCACACATGATTGACATTTCAGTTTTCTCATCCTAGAGAAACATAATAAGCAATAAGAAAGGAGTTAAGGGACTCTTCCCTCTTTTTCCAACTCCTATACACAATAAAAAAAAAATAGTTTTATTGAATTATTTCCAAGGCTTCACTGCCTTTGCAGAACCTGGCTTTTAACCAAGGTCATTCTTTTAAATATATTCATTTGTTTGTTTTCCTTTGCTTTCACAACTGTTATTTTTAAGTTTTACAACTCTGTGAAGAAAATTATAGTTTTAAAGTGAGTAAAGTGTTCCTTCCCCCCCTTTTTTTTCATTTATTACCTATGCAATTCATCCTCTTCTAGTTATATCTCTTCCACTGCATCCCTCTTTATCTTCAAAATGTGTGATCTATAAACTATCGTTGATATTCCACTAGATAGTTCGTCACAACAGATATAATAAAATTACTAAAATCTTTACTGTGAAGGTTAGTTTCCTTTAGATCTCAAATTCTTTAATTATTGGTTATTTATGCTTAAATGTTAGAAATAATTGAGATGTGAAAATTAGAGAACAAAAATAAATACTCACACACCATCCACAAATAAACACGAGATATGACCTAGGAAACCCAATATGGGAGAAAACCCAGCTAGAAGGTGAGGCCACTCTTCTCTCTTTTCTTGAAATACAAGTACAAAGAAAGAGGCACTCTCTATGGAGTTGCCTTTGACACTGTGGCCTGTATGGTTGCTACAAAATATGTCCTCGTATGTTATGCTCGCATAATACCACTCTCAAATGTTTTTCTCGGATATGGAACAAGATACAATGCAAAAAAATGGAACCCCTTCTCCTCCTAACAGCCCAGTATTTAACATAGCTCTATAGTTGTATAAGGTTAGGGTATTGACTTCCTCAACCCTCACTTAGTGATCGGGTTTGGACCTTCTAGAATGTTCTAGAAAATACACTGCATAGCTAGCTCCACATGTTTAAGTAATGGGAGATGGCATAGCATCCACTCACACCATGGTGATCCATATGGTAGGTCAACCTGTGAAAGGCATATCTTTTGCATACGAACTCACACTGAGGAAATTCTTACACCACTGGAAAGGTCTCAATGTGTAGAATATAGTCAACGGCTCCATAATAAGGTGTGGATCATAAAAAAATGTTGTTTGTTGCCTCAAAATGGCTCCGTAATATTTCAAACGGTATTTTGGACCCAAATTTCTAAATTGGAACTAGCCGCTAAACTCGCTCTGCAAGTTAATTCCTCCAATATTTTCACCCATAAAGCATCAACATAGATGACAAATAATTAGTGATCCAATCTAGATCAATGTGGTCCTTCTTAAAATGTGAATTCTTCTTCATTGTTTGTATCCGATGGATCTTCAATAAGAGCCATCTTTGTTGATTATTTAAGCTTCCCTTTGAGAATATCAATGATAAATATTTTACAAATAATTGTTTTATGACCCATTTTTTTGCAGTAGTAACATTCTATCTCCCTCTTGTCTTTATTTGATCTGTTATGATTGTTCCTTGAGTAGAATGCCATCTCAAATTGATTATCACCTTATGTATCTCATGCAACGGATCTCACTTCACTTCTCCAACTAAGAGTGCATCAATCATATCTTCTAGACTTTGTGAAGGAAAATGGCTTAGAGTAAAAAATGACATTGTTGTATTTAGATGGTACATTATTTAACAAAATGGCCTTGGTGTCCTCTTCATCTATTGTAGCCTTGACCTCTGCTAGTTGTCTAAGAATAGATCTCAAATTGTTTATGTGACTATCATGGTAATTTCAGTTGACATCTTAAAACTAGATAACTATAGCTTCAAAAAAAACTTTGCATTTATCGCTAGTGCTCCAAACAATCCATTCAGCGTATCCTATATTTCCTTCGATGATTTCTCCATAGCTACGTGATGTAACTCTAATTGTGTGAGAGTAAGGACAATGATGGCTTTGGGGATTTGTTCATTTTCATTTGTGGAAATTGAGACCAAAGTATTTCTCTAATGAAACCATGCTTACAATCAACCAAACAAATTATTATGGAAATGTAAACACTCAAAAATAAGTGAAAAAATGTAAACCCAAATATTTTCCCCCTCTCAATTGAAAAATGGAATTTCTTAAGCTCATTATTAAAATACTTTTGTCAAATTTTCTTAAGTCAATGAAAGCCACATTTTGGATGACCCAATTTAAATGCTTGTCTCATGTTCACTTATCATGAAAGGAACAAGTTTGATCTGGTTTGATCTTTGATAGGAAGGAATGCTTTTGCAAGAATTCAGAGAGAACTTGAACTCCAAATTCATGAACACGAAAATAACTTGCACTGTGCATTTACTGAGGTGAAACAAAACACTACATTAAAGTTCAGAATTACAAGTCTCTATGTGTTGAAAAATCGTTCCACAGAGTCATCGAGAGCTTGAAATCTTGGATGGCAACTACTTCTTATTCGAGAGGAAACTATTGAGTAATTTTCTCAATCATCATTCAACTATAACTCAATGCATAACAACTTAATATTAATATATAAGTAAACCTTATAATCTAACAAACATTTTAAATACAAAATTATAAATTCAAGTAAAGAATTATAAAAACTTTAAATCCTAAATATTATAATTATTGTTTAACTATCATTATAAAAAAAAAAATAGCTTAATATGCATACAAGTGTTGCATTTTACACTATTTAATCTCAAAGGTCACATTGTAACTCAAACTACTTTAATCATCAACCTTAATATGCAAGAAACAAATTCAAGTTGCCCAATACCTTTGTTATTCAAACAACAATTTTCTTTGAAACATTAGAGATAATATTTTTTTTATGCTTTAAAACATACTCTTTTATTATTGTTGCAATGCGGGAATTTGCATTGCAATATGTGTTCAACCCTTATAGTTGTTTTACAAATTAAAATCTAATGGAAAGGAAAATCAATAGTCACAACATATCTTTAAATAATATAATAAAGTCTTATTAATGATAAATGTGTAATTAGAAAAAAAAAAAAAAAAAAAAAANATGTGTTCAACCCTTATAGTTGTTTTACAAATTAAAATCTAATGGAAAGGAAAATCAATAGTCACAACATATCTTTAAATAATATAATAAAGTCTTATTAATGATAAATGTGTAATTAGAAAAAAAAAAAAAAAAAAGGATCAATATATGCAAACTCATCACCTTCTTCTTCAGCTTATGAGTCCATGTCGAAGGTCAATCGGGGACAATAGCATTCGATTTAATGTTGACTTCGTATTAGTTTGGCATTTGACTATTATTTTTTTCTCGATCTCTAATGTTCGAGATAAAAAACTAAAAAAACATTATATAATAAAAAAAAGTCCATTCTTCATAATCTCATTGGACAATAGATTTGAGGTCTTATTAAGTGCTTTTCTCTTCCCAATGTTTTATTATTGGCTCTTCCTAATGTTTTATCTTTACCTTCTTGTTAGATTAATCCCTCATAGACTGATATTTTCCGCTCTTCCTTTGTTTAATTATTAGCTTCTTGGACTAATCCTTGATAGACAATGAAGAAAATAATCATTGCTCTAACAATGTTGTAATGAAGGCTCTGCAGTAGACAAAACCTTCATTATCCTTTTGTATTGGGATCGACTATCCACCTTTTGATGCAGGACCCCTCCTTCCTAGGGGTTGTGCAACCTCTTGATCAAGGATCTTCAAATACTTGAGTTGAATCAGCGCTTCAAGCCTCTGCTAGATCCAGGAATTAATTCACATAGGTCCCTTGTTGTTACCCACACAAGTTCAATCCCCATGCACGGCCTCTTCCGAGCGCTTCTAGTAACTTTTAAAATGACGAGCGCCAGCTCCTCTTCTAGGCTCCTCTTTTCCTTATGACCACGGTTAGAACCTCGTGCTAGCCCCCTTCTCAACTTCAGGCTTTGGCGAGTTCTCGTGCCTTCACACTCCAACTCCTCCAAAGTGACTTTTATCTAGAGTAAATATCTGCTCTCCACGTGTCCCTCCATTCATCAACGACTCTTGTTGGACGGCTTCAAATTTTATCAGATTTCTTTGTGAAAATAAGATGCTTACAATTAAGCTTGTGCATAATCCTAGTGATCATGATATCCATCATCGTGTGGAATCCTAGTGAGATTGTCAACTCTTGTTTTCATGGAATCCCAAGCCTTCGTTGTCACGAGCAAGTGAGCATAGATCTATCTTGTCAGCTTGCAAATGGTTATTAGATTTAACTACTTTTTATTCGAGATGAAACTATAGAGATTGCCAGATTTTATAGAGATTGCAAATGGTTATTAGATTTAACTATTTATTATTTTATGCTTCTTTTATAGAAATTGTAAATGGTTATTAGATTTAACTACTTCTTATTGGATGCATTTTTTTATAGAGATTGTAAATGGTTATTAGATTTAACTACTTCTCATTCTAGAGGAAACTATAGAGATTGACAGCTTATAGAGATTGCAAATGATTATTAGATTTAACTACTTATTCGAGAGGAAACCATTGAGTAATTTTCTCAATCATCATTCAACTATAACTCAATGCATAACAACTTAATATTAATATATAAGTAAACCTTATAATCTAACAAACATTTTAAATACAAGATTATAAATTCAAGTAAAGAATTATAAAAACTTTAAATCCTAAATATTATAATTGTTGTTTAACTATCATTTTAAAAAAAACAAATAAATAGCTCAATATGCATATAAGTGTTTCATTTTACTATATTTAATCTCAATGGTCACATTGTAACTCAACCTACTTTAATCATCAACCTTTAATTGCAAGCAACTAATTCAAGTTTCCCAATACCTTTGTCATTCAAACAACAATTTTCTTTGAAACATTAGAGATAATCTTTTTCTTCTGCTTTAAAACATACTGTTTTATTATTGTTGCATTGTGGGCATTTGCATTGAAATATGTGTTCAACCCTTATAGTTTTTTTACAAATTAAAATCTAATGGAAAGGAAAATCAATAGTCACAACAAATCTTTAAATAATATAATAAAGTCTTATTAATGTTGATAAATGTGTAATTAGAAAAGAAAAAAAAAAGGATCAATGTATGCAAACTCACCACCTTCTTCTTCAGCTTATTAGTCCTTGTCGAAGGTAAGTCAGGGACAATAGCATTCGATTTAATGTTGACTTCATATTAGTTTGGCATTTGACTATTAATTTTTTCTCAATCTCTAATGTTCGAGATAAAAAACTGAAAAATATATAATATAATAAGAAAAGTCCATTCTTCATAATCTCATTGGACAATAGATTTGAGGTTTTATTATGCGCTTTTCTCTTCGCAATGTTTTATTATTGGCTCTTCCTAATGTTTTATATTTAGCTTATTGTTGGATTAATCCCTCACAAACTGATCTTTTTTTCTCTTCTTGATCCAAGCGGATATTGGTGGCCACCCACCTATTCCAACTGGCTCCTTGTGTCCGTTTTTGTTCAGCACGTCTTTCTATATTGCTTTATAATTGTGATTTCTACACTTCTGGGGTTGTCTGAAGCCTCACACATTCTCCAGGTGGATACGGGTGGTCTCTCGCCTAATATTACTGGCTTATTTTGTATGTTTTCATGTCAGCACATCTTGATGTACTTTCAAGGTTGTATTGGAGCCCTAAACATTGTTTTTTTGGCTCGCCACAATCAAAATGTAGACGGAGTCAGATTCTGACGATGGAATGTGTAGCTCTCTGAAATACCTTTCCAACGGGTGATCACGCACCTAAAATGGAGGTTGTATGCAAAATTTATGACCCTAGGAAGTTGAGGTACCAAATTACACCAACTTACCCATAGGGCCCACATGACTTTTGGTGTTTCACCTTCTAGGGTTATGTTTTTGGATGTCTAGGGTTTTCGAATTCATGAGTGATATGAAAAGGGCCTATGGAGCCTCATTGTAATCCATTCTTCTCAAACGGATGTGTGTAGCAGCCACATCTCTTCTCAGAGATAGCTACCACCATTTGATCAAGTTTCAGTTCTGCAGTTTTACAATTTCATCCTATTTCATTATTTAATAGAAGATATTGTTCACTGAATATTTGTGTTATGCCTCCTATCTCTATGTTTATTGTATTCAGTCTTTTAATCAGTTCATTCCAATCCTAAATCCAGATCAATGGTATCAGAGCAGTCTTCTCTTCATTTATTTTTCTTCGTGCATGTCCCCGACAAAGTCTAGGTACAAGAAGTTGGGACTTGAACCAATCGAGCCATTACCAAATCGGTCGCATCGAGCCTGACAAAACCCCATGGGAGACCAAAAGAAAGATAATGGAGCAGTAGATCCTATTAAAATTTTGCTCGAGGAAGCCCTTGCACAACAAAGGAACGAAATGATGGACAACTTCGCACAAATTATTTGATGGTTTCCCACGGGAGAAGCATTTTCATCATGAGGCCATGCAACCTCCTTCAAGGTACAGGTAAATTTTGATATTCCATTATTTGAAGGACTGATAGATGCAGATGTTATAGGTAAATGGTTGAATCTACTCGAAGGATAATTTTCGGTCCATAATTTTTTTGATCGGGAAAATATCACTTTTGCACTCCTCAAGGTCATTCCCCATGTTAAAGACTGGTGGGATACTTACTCTAAGCAAAGGGTTGTGGAGGAATATGAAATTTTTGTGGTGGCCTTGACATGGGATTTCTTTTGGGATGCCATTAAAGAACAGTACTACCCCGTTGGAAGCTACGAGGACCAGTACACTAGATGGACCACCCTACGTCAAGAAAGGGACCAGATAGTACCAAACTTCACCAATATTTTGCATACCCTCCACACCAAATTGGGTATCAAATATTCTGAGCATCATCTAGTGCTCAAATAAAGCGAATGTTTGCATAGATACATTCAAACAGAAATGGAGTTTTTGTACATCGCCTCATTGGGCACAGCTTATAGATACGCTGTTAAGATCGAGTAGAAATTTAAGTAGAAATGGAAAGATTTTGGATCTGCAAACACCTCGCAGCCGAAGCAGGGAAAAGGGAACCCCAACCCACACAGCAGGGGACCAATTCATTATGGTCGCCCTCAAGACAATACGTCCAAGTTGCAACACAAGAAGGGAAACGAGAAGATGAAGAAGGACATGGGAAAATGGTGTGAGTACCATAAAAGTCCTTGGCACAACACCGACGAATGCCGCTCCAAGCAGTCCCTCGTGGCCGAGATGAAGGCTTCCGAGTCAGAGGCTAATTCCAATTTCGAGTCAAATCCTGAAGAAGGGAAGTGGATTATCGATGTTGAACCTAGTGCCACAGTCGCTACCACCAAATTTCGGCCAAACGAACCAGAGGAACCAAAGGAAGGGGAACACCTCTTTCACTCGCAGATGTGGGTCAAGCGGTCTCTGATTCACTTCATTGTCGACAGTGGTAGCCAGAAGAACCTGATTTCAGCAAAGGTCGTCAAGCAACTGAACCTGCCAAAGACATCGCACCCGCATCCCTACACCATCAGTTGGTTTCATCAAGGAAGAGATTTATGTGTCAACCAACAGTGTCGTCTGCCCTACAACATCAAGCCTTTCAAAGATGAGGTACTGTGTGATATTTCTCCCCGTGAAGTTTGTGATGTTCTTTTAGGACAACCATATTTGTGGAAGTGTCATGTTGTGTATGAGTCTAGACCCCGTAGTGTTATTATTACTTTGGGTAGACAATTGTACAAGATCCCAGAGGTGGCAACACCTTCTCTTATTTCTTTAATATCTGCTAATCAATGCAATAAGTTCATTTCATAGACCGGAAAGTTCATCTTCTTTGTGATCCTTACAGTAAAAAGAAGGTCGTCGCCACATCTGTGGCCTCTACACAATGCATCTCTTTGCAACAGAAGCAAGTGGATGAGATCGTGGAAGAATACAAAGACATCTTCGTCACCTACAGGGGTACCGACACACTTCCAAGTCAAGCATCCAATTGATCTAACCCCCATCGCACCTCTACCTAATGGACTAGTCTATCGACGCTCGTTGATGGAGAATGACGAAATTAGGAACCAAATCCAAGAGATTCTTCAAAAGGGGCACATCAGACCCAACTCCTCCCCTTGCGAAAGCCCGATTGTACTAGTGCAGAAGAAGGACAGGACTTGGCGAATCTGCATTGATTAGAGAGACTTAAACAAAATCACAGTTAGGAACCACTACCCCATTCCCAGGATCGATGACCTTCTTAACCAACTCAAGGTGGAAAATTTCTTCAGCAAGATTGACCTGAATTTTGGCTACCATCAGGTTCCCATCAAACCAACTGATATCTGGAAGATAGCCTTCAAGTCTAAAGAAGGTCTCTACGAATGGCTAGTCATTCCCTTTGGCTTAACAAATGCACCATCCACTTTCATGAAGTTTATGGATGATGTATTGAGACCCTTCACCAACTTATTTTTGGTAGTATATTTGGATGACATCCTCATCTTCAGCAGAACATGGGAGGATCGCATGCGACATATTCAGCAGGTTTGAGCACTCTGTGGAAGCACAAGCTTTCTGTTTACTTGGGAAAATGTTCCTTTGGCATGAATAGGGTCCAATACATGGGCTACATTGTTGATGATCATGGGGTACATGTTGATCCAACTAAGATCCAAGTCATCTGTGACTGGCCAGCCCCGACCACACTGATTGAGCTTCAGAGCTTCCTAGGACTCGCCAATTTTTATTGATGGTTCATGTTGGGATTCTCCCATATTGCCTGGGCCCTCAGACAGGTGACCAAGGGCAGTGGTAGGGCCAAGTTCGTGTGGGGGAAGGAGCAGCAATGAACATTCGAAGATCTGAAACATCATTTGTTCTCAACTCCAGTACTCTCCTTGCCCGATCTACAACAACCATTCGAGATTGAGACTGATGCATCTGACTATGTTGTGGGCGCAATTTTCACTCAGCACGAGCATCCGGTGGCATACCATGGTGAGACACTCTCTGATATTGTCTAAAAATACCCCACCTATGACAAGGAAATGTATTCCATTGTACAAGCCTACTGTCAATGGAAATATTACATTCTGGGGAAAGAGACAATCATACACACTGATCACAAGCCTATGCATTTCATACAGACACAGGGGAAATTGCAGAATAGTTGCCATCATAAGTGGTCCACCTACCTGTAGCAGTTCCATCTCAACATCAAGCATAAGACAGGTATCTCCAATTGTGTCATTGACTGCCTGAGTTCACCTACTATGGTTGCACTTACCATTGTACTCCTTTCATGTGAACATGAAACATCGAAGTGGCCCCAACTTTACCAGCAAGATCTGTACTTCACCACCACATATCATCTCTTGGGTACAGGTGCCACTATCATTGATTTTCACATTTAGGACGGACTCTTATGCCACCTGGGCCATCTCTGTGTTCCTACAAGCAAGCGTGCAAAGCTGATTTGGGAATCCCACTATAGTTGGGTGGAAGGACATTTTGGCGTAGAGAAAATTGTGGTCGTTCTTCAGAAACATTTTTATTAGCCAAAACTTCGACAGGACGTCAACAAATATATCAGATCTTGTAATTCTTGTGCCATTTCCAAGCCGGCCATCAAGAAGCAAGGCTTATACACCCCTCTTCCTATTCTCGAGAAGCTGTGGGAATCCATCTCCATGGATTACATGTCTGGTTTGTTGTCCACCAAGCATAGAAATGACTGCATGTTTGTGGTCATTGATCGGTTTTCGAAGATGGCCATCCTCACAGCATGTAAGAAGAATTTCACAGTGGCAGATACTGCCAAGATCTTCTTTGAATGATTTTGGGTTCACTTTGGGATACCACAGACCATCATCTTCGATTGAGACAACAGGTTCCTCAGCACCTTTTGGTCGAGTCTCTAGTCTCTGTTGGACACCAAGCTCACAAAATCCACTTCTTTCCACCCCCAAACTAATGGCCAAACCGAGGTTGTCAATCAGATGATTGTGCACATCTTGCACATGTACAATTCTAAGCATCCTCGTACATGGGACGAGAGTCTCCCATATTTCCAACATAGCTACAACAGGGCTCTCCATAGTTCCATCGGCCATAGCCCATTTCAGGTGGGTTTGGGATTTCAACTTGGGACCCATTGATGTTGCACTTCCTCTTTCCACCGCACAGACATACTCTTCCTCTAATCAGTATGGGATCAACAAAGCCACCAGATTCATTGAGCGGATTTAGCACATTCGCCAATAGGTCCAAGAGATTTTTCAGAAATCTAATGCTAAGTACAAGCAGCGCCATGATAAACACAAGGTACCACACTAGTTTCAGGTTTGCGACAAAGTCTGGTTACATTTTCAGAAGGAGTGTCTCACTGGGCCCCGTCGAAAGGTTTGACCCCTTCATTATGGGCCTTACATTATCACTAAGGATGTGGGTAGAAATTCTTTTGAGCTCAACACTCCACCCTTCCTTGTTTTGCATCCAGTATTCAATGTGCACCACCTTCAGCCATATTTTCCACCATTATTGGACACCTCTGAGATCATCAAACAGATGACACCAACAGAGCTCAACCCTGACTACATGGAACAAGCATCCACTGATCAGATTGTGGACACACAAGTCAAGGGCACTCACCAGTAGCGGATCCAGCTTTATCGGGTTGTCAAGGCAGGGCAACTCCTACACTAAGGAAAGTGGCTCACCCAGAGCCAAATTGAGCAGAAGTGTTCTCACCTGATGGGGGAACTCAATGCAATGGAGACCATTGCTTCCTAAGGGGGAAGGATTGATCCAGGTGGATATTGGTGGCCACCCACCTATTCAAACTGGATCTTCATGTATGTTTTTGTTCAGCATGTCTTTCTGTACTACTTTATAATAGTGAGTTCTACACTTCTGGGGTTGTCTGAAGCCTCACACATTCTCCAGGTGGATACAAGTGGCCTCTCGCCTAATCCAATTGGATTATTTTGTATGTTTTCATGTCAGCACATCTTGTTGAACTTTCAGGGTTGTTTTGGGGCCCTAAATATTGTTTTTTTGTCTTGCCACAGTCAAAATATAGATGGAGTTAGAGTCTGATGGCGGAATGTGTAGATCTCTGAAATACCTTTCCAACGGGCTATCACGCGCCTAAAATGGAGGTTGTATGCAAAATTTATGACCCTAGGAAGTTGAGGTACCAAATTACACCAACTTACCCATAGGGCCCACATGACTTTTGGCATTTCACCTTCTAGGGTTACGTTTTTGGATGTCTAGGGTTTTGGAATTCATGAGTAATATGAAAAGGGCCTATGGATCCTCATTGTAATCCATTTTGCTCAGATGAATGTGCCTAGCAGCCACATCTCTTCTCAGAGATAGCTACCACCATTCGAGCAAGTCTCAGTTCTGCAGTTTTACAATTTCAACCTATTTCATTATTTAATAGAATATATTGTTCACTGAATGTTTGTGTTATGCTTCTATCTCAGTGTTTATTGTATTTAGTATGTTAATTAGTTCGTTCCTCTCCTAAATCTGGATCACTTCCTTTGTTTAATTTTTAGCTTCTTAGACTAATCCCTGATAGATAATGAAGCAAATAATCATTGCTCTAGAAATGTTGTAATGTAGGCTTTGTAGTAGACAAAACCTTCATTATCCTTCTGTATTGGGACCAACTAGCCACCTTCCCACCTCATCACTAACTAGTTATATCCCTACTTGCCACTATTACCAGTCCCCACCCACCGCTATCACCGATGAGCTTGATCTCGGCTCTCCATCATAGGCCTAAAAAACAAAAATAACTGAATGACCATTAGCCTTATTCATGTCCTTATTAAGTCACTAAATATTTGACTTGATAGTTTGATAATTTGAACAATTATGTAAAGAAGATAGTTGAAGTCCCAATTTTAAGCAGGATTCAAAGATTCATGGACTTTACCTTCAACTACAATTGATGTTGATGATGCAAGGAGTGAACCTTAATTTCGATTTCAAGGACTTGATGTTCTAGACAAGTAAGGTTAACGGCCCTTCAAACTCATTGTGACACTAAAATGCACAAGTTTCTCCATTGCAAACTTCTTTCTTATTTTCATTTTGTTAGAATGTATCATTTATTTATCAATTGGAAGTCAAGTCTTCATAGATACCTATTTTCTAAATCATCTTTATTCATAAAATCTGTAAAGGAAAACGGTTCAAGAACTAAATTGACTTAAATTGTATTGCAACTCATGAATACCATTGCATGTAGGTTCATTAATGAAAACCCCAGTTAAAATATAGTTAGAGATATTGCATGTATGGTTGATCTATATGGCTAGGAATCCATCAATCAAAGCCAAAACCAAAACTAAGCATGATAAACTAGCTATGGAGGTAAAAGGCACCTGGTACCGATGTTAAGTTGAGTGGTTTCATGGAGTTGTTTCTAAAACTAGAAGCTTGTACAATAGAGGCATTGATTAATAACTTTACAAAACAAATCAAATGATGTGGACACAACCGCGGGCCATTCTTGGTCTTAGACCAAGTTTGCAGGTGGTTTTTACTCGACAGAAGGCAATTCTTGACTAGGAAAGTCGTATTAAAAGGCAGAGCCTGACCTAACCTTCCTTTCGGTATTTTTTACTACGTCTATCTGGCATACACAACCCTAGTCTTGGTATGATCCAGTAGGATCTCGGTGGCAATTTACTATTTTTAGCATTTTTTCGGGTCGTAAACTTATGGGGCCATTTTGAGGTCCTGACAACATTTTTGCACGATCATACACCTCAATAAATTTTAAAGGATTTGATTTATCCCCCAAAATGAAGCTCCTCATTGATACCTTTCCAATGAGCTATCGTGCACCCCAAACGGAGATTGTATGCTAAAGTTACGCCCCCAATAAGTTGATACACCAAACTACCCAAAACAGAGTCCAAAAAACTATTGGTTTTTCATCTTCCGGGGTTAGGGTTTTGGATTTTATTTATGTTAAAAGAGCCTTTTGAGCCTTAATTGTAATAATCTTCTTGCAAATGAGCATAGTCATCACATCTCTTCTCAGAGATAAGCTGCCACCATTCTAGCGAGTCTTTCACTTGTATTTCTACAGTTTTGTACATTTCACTCATTAATAGAAATTGTGTATTATTGTATCTCTGTGTTTATGGATATATCTTTGTTACATTATTGGATATCCGATATATCTCTGTACATTTATTTAGTATTTCTCTGCTCTGATTTCGTTCCAAAAATAATCTGGATTAGTGGTATCAAAGCATGTTGCCCTTGATCATTTTTCAGTGCATGTCCCCGACGAGGTCCAAGTATAGAAAGTTGGGTCTCGAGCTTGTATCTCTTAAGTACAATCACTCTCACACGCCCAAGAAACCCTCCATGGTGGAAGAAAAGAAAAATGATGGAGCAGAAGATTCTATTAATTTGTTGCTTGAGCAAGCTCTCACGCAACAAAGGGACAAAATGATGAAGAATTGTTCCCACATCCTTCAACACATGTCGATAACAACAGGTGATTCTTCATCAAGCGGCCACTTTGGAGGAACCTCTACCTTCAAGGTGCAATTTAATTTTGATATTCTCATATTTGAAGGACAGATAGATGTTGATGCCCTAGAAAAATGGTTAAATCTACTAGAAGGTTATTTCTTTGTTCACAACTTTTCCCACAAGGAAAAGATCACCTTCGCACTCCTTAAGGCTCTCCCCCATGTCAAACATTGGTGGGAAACTTACTCGGAGAAAAGTTCCACAGAGGATTCTGGAATATATGGGGTCGAGCCCACTTGGTATTTTTTTGTGGATGCGGTCAAGAAACAATATTACCCTGTTGGTAACTATGACGACCAGTACATGAGATGGACCACACTGCGGCAAGAGAAGGGCCAAACAGTGTCAGAGTTCACAAATACTTTCCATACCTTGCGCACCAAGATGGGTATCAAAGACTTCGAATGGCATCTAGTTCTGAAATACCACGGGGCTTTGCATAGGTACATCCAAACCAAAATGGATTTCCTGGACATCTCATCACTGGGAGTTGCTTATCGATATGTTGTCAAAATAGAGCACAAATTTAGGCACCAAAACAAATGGGACTTCGGATCTACAAATCTGCAACAACTAGAATATGATAATGACGACCCTAACAAACAACCTCCTGAAAACTAGTCCAAGCCATAGGAAAAGAAGGGTCACGGAAAGATGAAGAAGGACACTGGAAAGTGGTGCAATTTCCACAAATTCCCCTGGAACAACACTGATGAATGTCACTCAAAACAATCATTGGTGGTCGAGATAAAATAAAAGGAGGTGAACCCTAATTCAGAAAATAATGGGAAAAGATAGATCATCAATGTAGACCCCACTGCTATTGTCACAACCGAAACAATTCAACCAGAATAACTAGAAAATCTTGAAGAGGTGGGGTGCCTTTTTCATTCACAGATGTGGATGAAGGGGACCCCACTACATTTTATTGTTGATAGCGGAACCTAGAAGAAAATCATCTCAGCAGAGGTCGTCAAACAATTGGAACTATCGACAACACCACAGCCGTAACCATACAACATTGGGTGGCTTTGCCAGGGATGAGATCTTTATGTCATCCAGTGGTGACGATTGTAATATGGCATCCAAACCTTCAAGGATGAGGTATTATGTTATGTTTCCTCGCTATATGTTTGTGATGTTCTTTTAGGCTAGCCATATATGTGGAAGAACCATGTTATTTATGATTCTCGGCCCCATAGTGTCATTGTTACTCTGGGGGTCATCTCTACAGGATACCAGAGGTAATTTTGAATATTGTCCCACTGAAACAGTGTCGCAAGGTAATCTCTCATACTGCAAAATTCATCCTCTTCACAATCTATTCAAAAGGTGAACAGAGGAACATTGCGACCTTGTCCCAAGACCTTTCTATCCAACAGAAGCAGATTGCAGAAGAGAAAGAAGTTATTGTTTCTTCACCTATAAGGTTGCCTACACACTGCCCATTCAAGCCAAGATACAACAAGTTGGTTGACTATATTCAACCCCAACAAAAACAGGCTTGTGATAGCCTTCAACAAGCTAAGTCGTGCAACTTCTCCAGCAAAGCAAGCAACTCACCAAGATTCATATTCAGCAAACGCTTTCCCCTTCCCCCAAGAAATCAATGCAATGGAGATCATTGCTTACTAAGGAGGGAGGATTGATCCAGGAGGATCTCGGTGGTCACACACCTATTCCAACTAGCTCAAAACAATTTGTTGGAAATTTACTATTTTTAGTAGTTTTTTGGGTCATAAACTTATGGGGTCATTTTGAGGGCCTAAACAACGTTTTTTTCATGATCGGGCACCTTAATTAAAATTAAAGGCCCTGATTGATCCCCCAAAATGAAGCAACTCGTCGATACCTTTCCAACGATCTATCGTGCGCCCTAAACGAAGAACGTATGCCAAATTTACGCCCCGGGGAAGTTGATACACCAAACTACCCAAAACGGGGTCCACAAAACTGATGGATTTTCATCTTTCGGGCTTAGGGTTTTGGATTTTATTTATGTTAAAAAGGCCTTTCGAACCTCAATTGTAATCATATTCTTGTGAATGAGCGTAGCCATCACATCTCTTCCCAGAGATAAATTGCCACCATTCCCTTTCACTCTGTATTTCTACAATTTTGTACATTTCGCTCATTAATAGAAATTGTGTATTATTGTATCTCTGTGTTCATGGCTATATATATATATATATATATATATATATATATATATATATATATGTTACATTATTGGATATCTGATATATCTTTGTACATTTCTTTATTATTTCTCTGCTCTCATTTCGTGCCAAAAATAATCTAGATCATGGTATATTGGGTTTCATCTCACTTTCCACCACCTTTGTCCATCTAGCCTCTAGCTCTTGTGTGAAAGGTCACACTAGATGAAGATCAAACTTACACATTCACAAGAACTGGGATTCGATATCGATCAAATGCAACTACTACTTTTGGATCTCCTTGTGTCAAGTCTCGTAATTCTTCCTAATTTTTATACCTCTAGCTATTTTCTGCTTGGATTTGATGGAGTCCTTATACTTATGTAGGGTATTAGCGTGGAAATATTCCAACCAACCTGCCTCACTACTATTGGTAGGTTGGGTGAGTAGTGTCATGCTACCAAATGGAAATCAACCAACTGCAAAAATGTTTGAAGGGCTAATTAATTTAGCCTTACCTACCCATTACAACACCATTGAATGCTTCAACAAACTTACCCCCTTTCATGGGAACCTTTCACCCACAAAACACTCGGCCCTAGACAAACTTCTATCACTATCAACCCTACTTGAATGACTCCATCTCTCAGTTGGTTGTTTCACTACATTCTTCGTATTCATTGGCACATATGGTCAATTCAACTTCCAAACACCTACATAGAAAGATGCATGATGCATCACTTGACCTACATAACAAACTAGGTGGGATTCGGTCAAACCTCCTTATGTTCAGTCAATCGGTGAGTTATCATGTCCACCAGCTAGCTTAGAGCAGAGCAACATCAACAAATTTTTGGAAAGACATGTGATTCCCTATGGTCACAATCCTAGGCATGGTTGTATCCTTAGGTATGGATGGAAGATGAAAGCTAGAAGTTGGATAAAAATTGTTACTGAATAATGGGCTTCGATGCAGGAAGGTTCTTCTTGACCATTAAGTGACAGAAATAATTTCTAGGTTTCATCGATAAACAAATAAAAAGAATAAGTAAGAACAATTCCTTACCACATGCCACCATAAATCCCTATAAGCTTGAAACACCATTGATTTGGTTCAAATCTTTTGGGCTAGTTGCACCCCGCCTCATCTTCCAAGTATTGGGGACAACTCCAATTTTTAGTATACATTTTTAAAATAAGTGTGGCATAAAAAAATACCTAGGGTTCCTACCTCAGCTATGAACACAGATGACATAGTTGGGAGGGACCACTGGTTATGACAATATGTTCCAGAGTCTGGAGTCAACTGCACTCAAGAGATAAGAGGTATTGTACTATGGAAGAGTGCTTGAGTGAGAGGAGATCTAGATCAGATCAGTCTGCATGGAAATTCAACAACAGGGTGAGTACTCTCCCTCCCCATTGTTTGATACAAAAATAAGTCTGGGTAGATAATGATTAGTTGTAGAAGCTAGTCTGGACCTTCCCTTCGCTTACCTTTTGAGTTCCTCACCTTTAGCCAGACCTTCCCAATATTATATGTACATTTTTGGCTAACCCACCTAGTCTGGTGATTGACGAATATAGACATGCACCATATGTTTCAAACCGCCAGCCACATGGTGAGTGAAAACATCCACTAGGCGAGTTGTTAATGTGGATACGTAAGAACTCCTTTACCCAAGAATGTGTCCACTCCCAACTAGTGGAATTTTTTTTTCATAATATGATGTAGCATTATGGTTTTTCAAAAGGTACCTGCACCTTTCATTTGATAGCCATGTTGGAAAATTGTATATGTCTTTTTATAACTTTTGTATCAAGTGATAGATAACACTTTTCAAAGTTTTGAGTTTTGTGTATTTTTAACCTTTTTGGATGCTTAATTTCTTTTACCAAAAGCCAAAATTCTCATTAAATGTGGTAGATGGCTAGGAACTGGATGTCTGATGGACTGTTTCAAAGAACGATAGCGTGTAATATATCAGATATAAAAAGTATGCAGAACAGAAATAAAATGCTAGAAATGGCAGATGAACAACCATATAACCAGAACAACACCACAATAATACCAAAATGATATCAAAATAACACTAGAAAGAGCACTTTGATTACTAAGATCAATGTTCACTTGCCTCTTCGAGGGGGAAACCTCCAGCAGAGCATAGCTCTATTACAATAATATCCAAGACAAAATTTCTCATACCCTCGACCACTGTTTATACTAAATACGTCTATCAAAAGAACCATCTAGAGGAAGATCCTTCTAGAAGTGAAAGCTTCTATTAGGTCTTCTTACATTTGACTTATTCTTCCTTATTGCTAGACCTTATTAATATTGACCTTTATCACATCGGACTATATTATTCTACCTACATGAGAGGTTAGGTCCCTAACATAGCCACTACACATTGTGATTTGTGTATATGTTGAAACAGGGCTTAATCTGTGAATTAATTTGTGTATATGTTGAAACAGGGCATAATTTGTGAATTAAAAACTGGTGAATGCATAACAATTTTTAAGGTCGATAAGAAGGTCGCAGCGCTAACATTGAGAATTACATCAATATATGTGGTTACTAGGTAATATTTCAGTAGTGTGCTTGTAAGCAATATAAATTTTATATATTTAGTAGTCCCTACCTAGGACTATCGTTATTCGAATTTGTCTCAATTTATTAGTGGTATAATAATATCGGCAAAGGAAACAAATAAATAGGTGAGTGGATAACACTTTTAAGGTCAACAAAAGAAGGTGAAAGCACTGACATTCATAATAACATTGATATATGTTTTGATAGAAATAATATTATCCAACTAGGAAAGAAGGAATTCCATTTTTGTTCCAGTTCCTCTCTCTTAGGGTTCATACTCCAAGCTTTTAGTTTAGATCTCGCTCGTATGTTGACAAAGGACTTGGATAAAGTGCTCCATATGACAGGGCCTCGCCATCCATCACAAGGACATACTAAAATAAACAATTATCTATCATTGGAATTCTAAAATTAATCATTACACAGCCAGAATCCTTTTTGGGTTCTAAATTTAATCATTACACGGTGTCATATGTGATGGAAATTCGAAAATAAATATTACTATAGAGATTCCTCATCACAAAGACAATAAAATAATATTTATTTGTTAATGGATTTCTAAACATAATTATTACGGAGTGTAATATGTAGATATCATGAATATATCATATAATTATAATCTACGATAAAGATGGCTCCTAACCGGACCAGGGATGATTTTAATGATGGAAATTTATTTTAAAATGTAGAAACCTTGGCGAATCTTACTAATCATTCATATGCCAACTATAAATGATTGGTGATATTTTTGTAAAAATATTCAAATTTCTAAGGCTTTTATATATCTTTTATAAAATTTTGGCGATTTTTAAGATAAAATAATTTTATCCTATAGAATTTGGGCGAATCATTTTTAAAATAGTGAATCTCGTTTTTGGAAAAACCATGGAAAATTAGCCCATGAGCGAAATTTAGCCCCTAAAATCATCCCTGAACCGGACCCAAACTACCACTATTATTTACAGTTTTATTAGTAGGTAAGTGTGACATTAATTGTTGTTGTTTATATTATTATTATTATTTTATATTGTCATTATAATATTTCTTGTTATTATTATTGGTTGTCATATTGTATATTGGTCATATTATCGTAGGACTATGGTTCTGGAACTTAAGGCGACGTATAGTATATTCATTCCATTGTATATGTCTTCATTGGTTATATTTATGGAATCGTATAGTATTTCCATTCCATTGTATATGTCTTCATTGGTTATATTTATGGAATCGTATAGTATTTTCATTCCATTGTATATGTCTTCATTGGTTATATGTATGGAATCATATAGTATTTCAATTCCATTGTATATGTCTTCGTTGGTTATATTTATGGAATCGTATAGTATTTCCAGTCCATTGTATATGTCTTCATTGGTTATATTTATGGAATTTTGGCGCTATAAGAGACAAAGAGAAACCTCAACGACACAATGTGAAAAAACCTTGTTGACTCCAATACTATAAACTGTGCAGTTCTAAAACATCCAATGGTAAATTATTAAAGCCATACTCTGAATTTTCAAATACTCTAACTCTATAAGGTGAAAAAGATTGCGAACAAAGGCATGCACACATTTTCTAGGTAGTAAAATTAAATCCTCGTTTTTCATTCCAAATTTGTCAATTTATCTTAAGCATTTTGAATTTGTTTGATCTTGAATTTTACTATATTTCAATTGGACGTTTATATTGTTTGGTTGCTTCCATGATTTCATGACATTGAAGGTCACTTGTAAAATGTCACAAACCCGAAAGGTTTACTTAAGAAAAACTTATATGGTTTCAACATTTTTATGAAATAGGACGTTCAAATTGTCTTGTTGCTTCCATGCTTTCATGCCATTGAAGGTCAAGGTCACTTGTAAAATGTCACAAACCAGAGGTTTACAAAAAATTATATGGTTTCGATATTTTTCCAAAATAGGATGTTCAAATTTTCTGGTTGCGTCCATGCTTTCATATCATTGAAGGTCACTTGTAAAATTTCACAAACCAAAGGTTTACTTAAAAAAACTTATATGGTTTCAATATTTTCAGAAAATAAGATCTCCAACATAAACATTAATTTTTATCACGTTGTATAATCAAGTAATTCTTGAAATTACTCGTAATTTTGATCTATGAACAAGTCATGCTAACTCTTCTTTTTATGCTTAGCTTGGTTCCCTATGTCTGTCATTTTTTTTTTCAAAATACAACCAACGCCAGGGACATCGCCACCGCATTAGCATTTGTTTATTATAATGGTGAATGTGAAATGGCAAAACTAATGTATTACATGAGAACTCTTCACCTTGTCCCTTTGCTTGTATATGTTCCACTATGTTGTTGAATGAGAAGAAATGGAGATGCAAGGGTTTTTGCGAGAGTTGTTGGAAGAGCTAAATAACCTACTAAGATTAGTGACGTTGGTAATACAAAGATAATGCACATGGATCACTTGGTATATGTCACTTAATATATATACCATGAAGTAAGATCTCCACAAAGAGTTGTTTTGCATAAAATTCCAAAATGTATTAAATAAGCTTCAAAAAAATGGGTTAGATATAAGCAACCCCCAACCTTTCCTTGTTGGAATCTAGTGACACTAGAAGTTAGAGTTTTGACTAATATGAAACTTATTATTTTTTCAAGGATTTGGACTAATTACAAAACCCTTAAGGGCATTGCTACACCATGCATGAAATTTGGATCATGGTGAAATTATAATCATACTTGAAATTTCTTATTTCGAATTTGTAACTTAAAAAAGAATATCTTTATTACAAAATTAGTTTACTCCATTTATTACTTAGATAACTATATATTAACTTATTTTGTTATAAATTTTAAATGTGTCTATAATATTGCATGCATCACTAGAGCAATGAGCAGCAGATAGGGTTTTACCCTAGCCACTGCCCTTGTACCTGTTTGTAGATCTGTTATGCTTGATTTGTCTAAGGTCGAACCAGTAGTATGTTCACTGGAGTGCTCATGCATTTGTAGGTGTAGGGGACTATTTTGGTGTTGGTGTTGGTCGCCCTTCTCAACTATGGTACTTTCTCTTGTGGGGATCACTCATGGATGATAATGACAAGGAAATTGAGGTGTTTAATGTGCTAGTTTGGGACCTAACCCCAAGTAGTCTCCCTTAGCCACAACAACTTTGCTTTGTCAAAACATTGAATGTTGGTCCCCATTTGGATCTCTTGTCCTTCAAGGAAAGAAGAAAATCCCTCATCCTATCTAAGAGGGCTCTGGTTGGAAATTTTACAGGATTATGACCCAATCCAAAAGCTATGGACACATGGGTAGCAGAACACTGGGCACCAAAAATTAATGGACGTGTATTTGCATTTGTTTTAGGCCAAGGGTATTTCATCTTTCTTTTTTTAAGCAGGGAAGCAAGGGATTTAATATTCAGAGTTGGGCCTTACTTTATGGGTTTCAAGGGAGACACATGGGTAGTAGAATAGTGGGCACCAAAAATTAATGGATAAGTATTTTCATTTTCTTCAAGCCGAAGGTATTTCATCTTTCTTTTTTTTAAGCAAGAAAGCAATGGATTTAATATTCAGATCTGGGTCTTACTTTATGGGCTCCAGGGGAATGTACTTATCACCATGGACCTTCGATTTCAACCCAGTGTTAGAATTTGTTAATGATTGTGTAGTGGTCTTATATTACATGGTTATGGAATTTTGTAGTTTTATTCTTCAATAACTCTCTATATTGTAAAAAGGGTTTATCCCACATGCACTATCTGAATTGTTCTCCTTTCACTCTCTCATATATAATAGAGGTGAAGGAGGCCCTTTAGAAGTGCAAGAGCAAGAGGAGTGTGAGAGAGTAAGTGGTTTATGGTATTAATCTTTAGCCTAGACCCTATGATTCCTTAGGCTAGATCATCCATATGGGGATGCCCTCTCTTGTAAGATTGGAGTTTGCATGAAGAATGCAAAGACCAACGTCTATGGATGTTTCCCCACATTGGGGTTTTACCATGTAAATCCTATCTCTTTTGTCACTATTGTCTCTTGCATCTTTGATATATTCAATTTATCGATGCTTGGTATATGAGTTTATATAAATTAGATTTATTGGTGTATGCTCTTGCATATTTCCCTGATCTAACATGGTATCATAGTTGGTTACCAAGATCTCTCCTAGTACAAATTACTTTTTGAATTTTCCACATCAATAAAATTCATTAGATTAAAGAGATAAGAGACAAGAGAGACAAATGAGACATGATTTACATGGTAAAACCCCAATGTGGGAAACATCCATGGAAGTTGGTCTTTGTATTCTTTAGGCAAAATCCAATCTTACAAGAGAGGGCATCCCCACATGGATGATGTGTCCTAAGGACCCATAGGGTCCAAGCTAAAGATTGATACCATAAACCACTTACTCTCTCACACTCCTCTTGCTCTTGCACTTCTAAAGGGCCTTCTTCACCTCTATCATATATAATAGAGGTGAAGGAGTCCCTTTGGATGTGTAAGAGTATGAGAGAGAGTGAGTGGTTTATGGTATTTATCTTTAGCATGGACCCACCCTCTCTTGTAATATTGAAGTTTGTCTGAAGAATACAAATTCCAAATTTTGTGGATGTTTCCCCTGTTGATATTATGGTAGCTGCGGGAGGTACTTACCTCTACGTGTAAACCTAAAGAGAATAGAATATTCTGAGAAGAAAGAAGAAACCCTAATTGATTGGTTAATAACCCTAGAAGACAAGTCGACTCAAGGGAATGACTTGTATTAGGTTATTAGTCTCCAAGAGAAGAAGTCATCTAAAGGAAATAATATATAATAAAGAATTAGTACCCAGAATAAGAAGTCGGCCCAGGCAATCTACTAGATTTAGTATAAATATAGGAGGCCAGACTTCATTCTAGCAGACATTCTTAGAAATGCAGAAGCAACACTTGTGCGCACTGCAGTTGGTTAGTTTGTGCGCAAGTCTGGAAGAGAGTTGTTGTTGCAGCTGCTGCAGCTAGCAGATTTGAGTTTTGGTCTAGACTACCTGATCAGCTCTTGTTTTATGCGCTATCCTTGGAGAAGGGTGTGCTACCCTTTGTTTGTCTATCTAGCCTAAGGTTTGCTTTCATAATGATTATGTGTCGAGTTTAAGGTGCTCATAGGGTGGCTTCGGCCTATGGTTGGGTGAAAATAGTGATATTATCTATGGTAAAACGAGCACATTCTAACAGGTTATGGGCCCACCACTTCCTTCATTCAGTCTAACCACTAGAAGGAAGCATAACCATAAGGATACTAAGCTCGTTGAAGAACTCTCGCTAAGGTTTCTAGCAGGAGCAGTTACTAAATCAATGTCGCTAAGGTTACTAGCAGGTGTAGTTGCAGAAACACTAACCCTATCGTTGAAGCACCTTAAGTGAATGGATTGACCTAATTTTTTGATAGAATAGTGCGCCCTAGCCTAGTGCACCTCCCGGTACTCTCAACAAGCCAAGATGTCAAGTTTGAGTTTTTTATCAAATCTAGGGTTGACCGAGTCAAGGCAACCATGACCTACTCTATGAAGTCGGAAAACAAGTTAGACGGGGATTCTAACTTCAAAGTGTGGAAGACAAGGATTGACCTCATCCTTGCCAAGAATAAAGTGTTGGATATTGTGAAAGGAAAGATCGTGGAACCAGAGTTTGAACAAGGAAAAGAGAAGGAACCGCAAAACATTGTAGTTATGGAGAAGTTCAGAGACACTGACATCAATGTCATGAGTATCATAGTGGAATCTATAAAATACCACTTGATACCCTACATCTCCCATCTTGACTCATCTAAGAAGATGTATGATGCCCTAACAAACCTCTTCTCAGTCAGAAACATTGGACAAGTAATGAGTCTGAAGAATGAGCTCCGTGACATGAAGATGAATGATGATGACAACATAACATCATACTTTGTGAGGATCTCTCAGTTAAGAGATCAACTACAATCTATTGAAGAGATCATCTCAAATAAGGAACTAGTAAATATAGTACTCAACGGTCTTCCCAAGACATGGGATGCATTTGCCACAAGTATGAACACAAGGAAGGAGTATCCTACATTCGAAGAACTTTGGACTTGTTGTGCACAAGAAGAATCAAGGATTAGTGAAAAAGAGAAACTTAAAAAGAAATACGATGATCAAGCCTTCACAGCAAGATTCAATAATTTCAGGAACAAAAGGAAGTTTGGTTCAAGGAAGAAGCCAAGTCAAGAGAAATATATGTCAGAAATACAATGCTTCAACTGTCGAAATTGTGGTCACTACAAGAATCATTGTCCCGAGCTAAAGAAAAGGAAGGAGACACACGAAGCATAAGTTGTCGAAGAAAAGGAACCTTCAAAGAAGATTAAACAGGATGAAACAGACTTCTTCTTCTAAGACAAGGTAAACAACACTCTTCATAGTCCTTGTACATACCATGTTTTTATGTACATATCTTGCATATCTATTTCTCAGAAGATAATATGTTCAAAGAAGAAACTATACTTATGGAAGAACAACAAGATAAGGATTGCTACAAGTCAGACAATACACATGAAAGGATGAAGTTCATCAACAACCCCTCGTAACAATTCATGTGCAAGTTATTATCATAATCAATCTTGAAGAAACCTAGAAGAAGTAAAGACAGAAAGAAGCCAGCAATCAAGAAGAAATTGGAAAAAGATTTGTGACACCTTGCAGAAGGCAATAAGGATGCAGACGAAAGCATGGACTCTCATGGATGGAGGGAACCGATTATATTATCAAAAGAAGAACATGCATTCATGCATGAAGCAAGGATTAGGAGAAGCTAATTATAAATTATATGGTCCATTGAAGATGATGAAGTATCTATCCATGGTAGCAACCATGAAAAGCAATAAGTGTTCAGTGTGACTTCAGAAGAAGTCTTCTTCGAAAAGAAGGCTTAAAGTAATCCCTGGTTTTCCATCCACATCCATGATCCTATTATGAAAGAAAGGAGTTGGAATCTTCAGAGCATGAAATCTATAGAAAACTCCATGAACTCAAGAGCTAAAGAGAAACATGAGGAAGAACATGAAGATTCCAAGAGAGAAAGAAAAGACAGAACAACCAGTGAGTGTATCAAGAATCACAAGACTACCAGCCTGATATGAACTCACTAAAAGCAATCAAGCAGAGGAACTAAAAGTTGTGATGAAGAACAATGTATGGAAGACTTATGAATGAAATCATTGTGAGATCCAGAACTAAAGGTTCTCCCAGATGGAGGGAGAAGACTATGATGATTGTTCGTTCCAGTAAACCAGACATACCTATGCATGAGCCATTATATCGTCTGCAATATCCATGGGTTGGATTTAACATCAGACAAATGTAAGGATTGTTCTCCTCAACAAAGTAATCAAACAAAGAAGTGTATAGAAACCTCAAGGTTTTGAGGTATACCAGAAGGAGACTCATGTATGCAGATGGAAGAAGAAAACTTGGTAGAGAGCCTCCAATGCACAACAGAAGCGTGGTGAAAAAATTTCTATAACAGAGATACTGTATCAGAATGGTTACTCAGAAGCTCGAGATGGTGGATTGCTAATCCATGGAAAACCCTCATGATGGCAAAAGAAGTACCACTTGGATGTGTTCCAGTTTGACCTTTGCCACAATGTCACAAGCTAGCAGGAAACAAAAGATGAATCCAACAATGATTGATCATAGCTATATGAAGCCTTCAGAGAATACCATTGTTCCAGAAATACTGAAGTACATTGAGATAAAGCATTAAACTCTCTGTGTTGAAGTCCAGAAAAGAGAAAGTGGTTCTCAAATATATATCTCCACAGATGATCAGATAAGCAGACATTTTGGTAAAGCCTCTGTCCAAGATAAGAGAGTTTGTGTACTCAAGATGGAGCTCGTGGAGACAACTTCCTTATTGAAAAAGGAAGAGATGACTCCCAGGTTGAGAGGGAGCATTGATGTGTTATTGATTTATGGACAGTCATTTTTCAGTTCGAAAAATGGTTCAGGATGAGCAGTTCCTTTCCATTTTGGAAAGTGGTTTGAGATTTCTAACGGACAAGCATTTTCCAGTTCGGAAAATGGTCCAGATTGAACAGTCATTTTCAGAATGAAAATGGTTCGATGGATTGTTGATGTACCATAGACAGTGATTTCCATTGTGGTTAACATGGGGAATGGTCTAGGATAGTCTCTCTTCTTCAGGGTTACTCGAGAATATTGGTTTGCCTCGCTGGATAGTCATTATTTCGAAACTCACAGTTGTGAGTAGTTTCGTAGAATGGTCTAGGTTCAACAATTAGGGACAGACATTCCCTAGGGCAGACTCATTCTCTCCAGGTGGCACTTTGTTTAGTGTCAGAGGAATGGCTCAGGGTGGGGAATGGTCCAAACTTAGAAATCAGGACAGTTATTCTTCCTTGCTTGAGATGAATAGTCCATATAGCTCATCATTGATGTTTTACCTTCTGAGGGAAGATGCTCTTCCAAGATCTCACGGATGTGAGTGGAAGAATGGCCCAGATGATTTAGTTTATATCATAACAATGTTTCCTGTGCATGTCGATATCATATGATTGTTATGGAGACTGTATGTCTCTAGAAAGTAGATGTATGCTACTGTGGTGGATGTGTTCCACTGATTGTGACTATACGTCACGGATCAAGTATTTGTGTGCTACTTGGTGTGGTAGTGTACCACTGGATTGTAGTTGTTTACTACTATGGATAGACACAATTGTGTTATATTGAAAGATATTGTTCTGATTTCCTTGAAGATTATCAGCTAGATGGATGATCAAAGGACATAGATTTCCTAGACGGAAAATGGTTCAGAACATTTATTCTTCTAGGACATATGTCCAGATTAGAAGAATGTCTCTTGTGTCACTCTGTGGTGTGAGTGACTTATCCAGCATCATGTCTGATTACTCAGATGGAGTATGGTTTCGAGAGATGATGTCGCTGATGACACTGATAGTGATGATGGTGCTCATGATCTAGTCATGAGATAGTCTATACGACTATGTTGATGCTACCAGGTAAATGGTATGTTTTTGCTCAAGACCATTACCTTCAAATACCTCCCTATCTCGGAGGGAGTGTTGATATTATGGTTGTTGCAGTAGGCATTTACCTCCACGTGTAAACCTGACGAGAATAGAATATTTCAGGAAGCAAGAATAAACCCTAATTGATTGGTTAATAACCCTATAAGACAAGTCGGCTCAAGGGAATGACTTGTATTAGGTTATTAGTCTCCAAGAGAAGAAGTCGGCTAAAGGAAATAATATATACTAAAGAATTAGTACCCAGAATAAGAAGTCACCCCAGGCAGTCTACCATATTTAGTATAAATACAGGAGGCTACTCTTCATTCTGGCAGGCATTATCAGAACTGCAGAAGCAGCACTTGTGCGCACTACAGTTGGCCAGTTTGTGTGCAAGTTTGGAGGAGAGTTGTTGTTGCAGCTGTTGCGGCTAGTAGATTTCGGTTTTGGCTTGGACTATCTCTTGGTTATGGTTTGGACTATCTGATCATCTCTTGTTTGATGCGTTATCCTTGGAGAAGGGTGTGCTACCCTTTGTTTGGCTATCTAGCCTAGAGTTTGCTTCCGGAATGATTCTCTGTCAAGGTTATGGTGCTCAAACGGTGGCTTCGGCCTATGGTTGGGTGACAATAGTGATATTGTCTATTGTAAAATGAGCACATTCTAACATCCCCATGTTGGGGTTTTCCCACGTAAATCATGTTTCTTTTGTCTCTCTCAATGTCTCTTGTCCCTTTGATTTATTTAATTTATTAATGCTTGGTATAAGAGTTTAGACTGGTTAGATTTCTTTGTGCATGCTCTTGCATATTTCTCCAATCTAACACGTGGATTAGAAAATTAATGCATTCCATGTTTAGGTCAGGTTTTCCCATCTCCCATTAATATTTTGGTAGGAAAGTTCACTAAGAGAATTAGGGAATAGATCAGGGTGCTTCATTGATTGTATAGAAACCAAAGGGAATCTTTATTCTTGCATGAGAATATGTGTGGAGGTTGATATAGAGAAGGGACTTCTTGAAGCCTTGCAAATCAACCTCGATGGGTGGAGTTACCAGCAAGCATTATATTAAGAGAAGATCCCATTTAAGTGCATGGCATGCCATGCATATGGACTTTGTGTTAAGAACTATCCAAATGCTCTAAAAGTGCAATCTTCCCCAATACAACAATCAAAGCAGCAGCCAAGGAAGGAACCCGAGTTAAAGACGGTTTCAAATAGACAAAGTAATTTTTAGTGCGAAAGACCTTCCAACCCAAAGTCATCTCAATAAACCCAACTCTATCAAGAATTACCAAATATGAAATTCTCAGGAATTTAGAGGAAAAGGAAAATCTGGAAAACACAAAAAAGAAAATTGAAGAGGAACAAGTAGTGGATCTTAATCCATAAAAACCTCATCCTAATAGTGGATTTTATCCATCCCATGAGGATCTAACGCCAAATGTTGAAAATGGAGGGGAGAATGAAGAAGAGGAAAAACAAGATTATTCAAAAGAGTTAGAGTAGGAAAACTAGGAAGCAAAGGAATCACTTGAAGAAGAATTAGATTTAGCTCAAGAAGAGGAAACAAAGGAAGAATTGGAAGTGTAGTTTCACCATGAGCCATCAAAATCCTTTGTCGAAGTTTTGAAGAAGGCTCGGAACCATTCACCCCCCCTCACAAGGGGCATACAATCCAATCGGGAATGAATAGCTTAAGAGGCAGAAATGAATATTCAAAAGGGGCATCAAACAACCCTTGAGAATATTTTCCTAGGTTTTTTATGTTTGTTTATGTTATTCTCTATAACCAGTTTTTGAGAATGTATTCATGTATTCAATAAACTGATAAGGAAAGCACTAGAAAGATTCGATCTTTCTCTCCCTTGTTCTTTGAAGGGAGGTTGGAAATCAACAATATGTTTAAATCTTGTTGCAGTAGAAACTCTTTTTGATGTAACAAAATATCTTTGAGTTTTGTTAAAATAAATAAACATGTTTATAATGTTGGACACACCTACCACACTTAGAGGAGGGGGTGAATGAGTGTGGGGCTCTTTTTCCCAAAACTTCCCTCTTGCACAAAAACTCATCAATTAGCATTCAACATTTATTCATTACCCATTGTTGTCATTTATAACCATTTAT